>BSAI01000096.1:15376035-15471962 GCA_036245035.1 Adrianichthys oophorus
GGGGGGGGGGGAAAGGCTACGTTAACCCTTCCTTTACCCTCCTTACCCCCACCCCAGATAGAGCTATCAGACTAAAGTTTGGCAGGGGAGAGTTCTTTTCAGCCATCTGATGATGTGGGGGGTCAATTATTAAATGGTAGGTGGGGGGGGCTGTCCACACTCTTCAGCTGACACTCATGTGCAATGTAAACAGTGCAGGAGAAAACCTGCATGGAGGAGCCACCCCCCACCCCCCACAGATGGAAAAATGGGTCATTGACTGAAAGTTAATCCATCAAGAGTTGCTTTATTTTGAAAATTCTCCTGTTTCTTTTTCCCTCGGTGGAGAATCGCTGTGCAGTCTCTGCGCTCATGCTTCTCCTCAGCCTGCCCTCCCCATGACAACTTACTGTAGACCGTGGCCCCCACAGCCATGACATCACCCACAACACACAGACAGAGGCTGCTTTCAGTCCCCCCCCCCACTCCCAAACAGAAGAAAAACACGCAGGCCCCAAAACCCTGCGAGCTGCTTCACAAGGGTTGCATCAGAGACCTGAAGCTGCCATAGCAACTGCACACAGGCGGGTTATTTCTGTCTGTTTGAATGCAGCTGCTCCCACGCGCAGGCCTCTCCACGGGTCAGACAGCTCTTTGTTACCAAACCTGCAATCAGGCGCTGCCATTTTAAACTCTCACCGACGCAAAAGGTCACAAATGTTGTGGAAAATTTCCTGACAGGATTTCCAGACAGGAGCTGTCGCAGTAATTACAAGATGAATGTAATCAGAATCCACGCGGACGTTTTCAGATGTCATTAATATGAAGCTGCTGTGTGTTCAAAGTTAGACAAATGAAACTGCTAAAAAAAATCAATTCTCTAATGTCTTTGAGCTGCAGGAGCAACCTTTGTTATTGCTGTCAACTGTAGCTGTTGGGTCCTCTCCATTCAGCTGTCCCTCTTTGTGAGGGCACAAATCTGCTGGAGCAACAGCGCCCCCTACTGTGAGAACCAAAGCCCTTTCGCTCTGCGTCAGACACAAAGAGCTGACTCACAGCCTGGACTGAACATGACCAAGCAAGAATGAAACAGCACTTCCAAAATAAAAGGTTGAAGTTTCATGCTCTTCTCTTTTATTTTGTTTACTTTCTGAGCATCTCGGGAAGCTAAAACTGCTGCTTCCTCATGTTTGACCTCTTGACCTATGACCCCCCTCTCTCATGACTCCAACCTGCTGCTGCAGTTCCAACAAGTGGTGAAATTCTGCAGCGGACAGAGGACATGACTTCATGGAAAATGGAGCAGCGTCGATTTAGTCTTCACTTGACGTTTCTAGGGCAGTGCTCATTTTTTATTCCTCATGTAGGAAAACTACTTTCCTCTGCTCTGGTTTCCCAGTAATCTTCAGACCCGGAGGCCTGCCCTGGAATAACAGCTGCAGACGGGGATAAAAATAATTATATCTCTGTTTGTCTTCCAAGAGACACACTTCAACCAGACCTACTCCCTTCCCCTCATGAGCTGCTCCACTTTCGCTGGCTCGCACGCACAATAAAGCCCATTCATGATCAAGACATTGTGGGTCGCTGAGCTCGAGCAGCTCACGTTTCTTCATTCTGGCTGGAAACTGAAATACTTTTGCTCATGTTGGCATTTCAGCTGTGGTTTGGCAGCGTTTCACAAAAACAAACAGGATTTTGTTACTTTCATTTCATGTAAATTTTATCTGCCAATATCTTGTTTTGTTTCACCCTGTTACTTTACCCAGTTATTTCACATCATTTCCCAGTTTTGTCAATAACAGAACTGAGCCAAAAAAAACAAATTCAGAATTTTTTGTGTGGCGCTGCTGCCATCTGCTGGTAAAACCACACTCAGCACTGCAGGTCCTCTTGTTTTATTCAGGGATTTTACATAGAAAACATTTATATGATTAAAAAAACATTTTTAGACAAACAAAGTCTTATTCTTTAATGTACACACAATTCACACAAAGCAATACATTCAATAATCCAGAAAACTTGATATCTGGTGGATGAAGAGTTGTGGAATAAATCATGCACTCCTTAATCCCCAAAATGACCCCAAAACCACAATCAAACATTAGACAGTCATTCATATTATTCTGTACAGTAAAATTAAAGTTTGGAATTAAAGTTAGAAGATCATCCATTAACTCATTCAACGTCATCTTCTGATAAAGACTGAGAGCTGACGATTCGCTGAAAAACAAAGTGGAAAAAATAAGTTATACATTTGTAGAAGTTTTTTTTTCTTCTTATGTTAAGATTATTTTTGTCTTAGAGGTGAAATAACTAAGAGATACCATAACATAACTCTTAGCTTTGGATATTTCTAAGGTTAATCTTGCACCCTTTCTTGTCCCAGAGGCCAAAACAGCAACTGGGGGGTTTTTCAAGGATGCTCCACCACTGAAACATGTACACTACTAATGGACAGAGCAGATCCTCACCTGGCTGATGGTGGGCAACTTTGTGAGCAGCATCTGAAAGACGGGAGGAGGGAGAGTCTGCTGAAGAACCTGCAGCAGCTGCTGAGGTTGGCCACATACTGCTATGGCATTGGTGAGATGGTCAACGCCTTTCTCAAATTCACCTGAGTCAGGAACACAGAGGAAGCAGGAACGTCTCAATTATCATAATTTAAGCAACTTAAGGCAGAAAAAAAAAAAACGAATTTACTTCAACTATAGAATGAAAGTAACTACTGGATTTGATGACCTCTGGGTGTGTTTTCTTAGTTCAGAAATAAATGTGCAGTGTGTAATAGAGGCTGACCTTGTGAAAGCAGCTCCTCTCCCAGCTCAATCTCCTTTAAAAAGAATTTCTGCACAGCTTCAGCGTCCTTCAAATCTGGAAACTTCAATGCAAACAAAAACGATATTTAAAAATCGCACATTTATATATTTAAGTCACAAAAACACATGCCTATTTAATCTCACGTGGCTTCAACATTTACAGGCATTTAACTCCTGTAGGATTTATTTCATAGTTTGTGGAGCTTTCTAAAGCTTAAGTTAGAAAATACATTTATTTGGTTGTATTTGTAACATACTTCAACATAAACATATCAAAGAGCTTTTTTAAATTCCTGTAAAATATTTTCATGTTAAACCATTTGAATTTAAGCATTTAAAAGGTAAAAGTACATAAATTAGCAATTAAGTCTGATAGACTTTTGGAATGTGGAAGTTGTTTTTCAAGAAAAGAAAGTGTTAGGGGTTACGCGCATTCTTCTGTGAATAATTTTTGCCATGATTGTCAGAGGACACTATTATATAGAATACTTTCTATAAATTCTTACCTTGGCTTTGCTAGATTTAATGTTGGAAGAATTCAGATTTCTTCTACCTGTGAGGAAATACAAAAAACTCAGATACTGCTGTTCTCAGTATCAGGAAGCTAACTAAACCCACGTGGTTACGAATTTAGCAGGCAAAACTTTGCAAACCAGTAGCGCAAGTTAAATTAAATGAATCATTGAATATATTCTCTTAATTTCATACAAACCAACAGTAGACAAAACATTCACTACGCATACATTTTCTTATTTTAACCTTCTGTGGAGTTGTAGGCTAAGCTAACGATGCTAACTGTAAAGACACTTACGCTCTCGTAGCTTTTGCTTAAATTGAGGGTCACTCCGCCGCTTCCTGTCGAAATAGAAACAGTAAGCGACGAACAAAGCTCCACACACGCCGGCCACCACCGCGCTTTTCCCCCCGCTAATCATGTTTGAAATTGAACATAAACGAGAGAAGCAAGGACGCAAGAAGGTAGCCGGCCAGCAGCTAGCAAACTGCTAAGGAAAAGCAGAGCGGAAGTACCTCATCTACGCATCTACGCAAACACTTCCGCCAAGACTGTCATTTACTTCAAGGCTTTAAAAAAATAATACTTTTAAACTAAGTCAAGCCTATAATTAAATTCAGTCAAGATCTTAAAAAAAAATACTAAAGCGACTTTACTGAATTAAAAAATATCATAGAATTCAACCAGCCTAAAAATAATATTTTAATTTGAGAGCATTTTAATATTTTTAATAGTTAAATGAAAACATAAATTGTTCCAAACTAAAAGGGAAAATTATACCCCTGGACAGCAAAATCATAAATAAAAATCTGCTAAATCTATGTAACAGAAAGCAGTAATAAGCTTAAAGATTATGTAATAGAATAGAACAATGGTTTATTACAGTAAAAATGTAATTTTTCCTAAATGAAGGTAAAAAGGAACAGACTCATTCACAAACTATGGCATTTATTTCAAATGGAGGCTTTTGCTTTGCTTACATTTTTACAATTAATTACACAATGACCATCATTATCAGATGTGCCTAATAAATACTTATGGAGCAATAATCCGATTGGCTCCATTACTTACTCTTAGTCTATAATGCAGACCATTTTCCATGTACAGTTTCATACAGCATTAGCTATTGGCCACCAAGGGTTGAAAAAGTTCAGTCGCATCTAGAATCATCATTCTTCTCTAAGAAGCTTTACCTAAAAAGAACAAAACGAAGAAAAGATCTAAAGGAAATAAGAATTAAAAAAGGAGGGAGAAATAGAAAAACAAAAAGAGAGGAAACAAACATGCTGCAACCCTGATTATTTACACACTCAAGCTACAGTTAAAACCGTAAAACTGTCTGTACAGAAAAGTACATGTTATTAACAGTGCAAGATATTAAATAGCTTGACTCAAAACACTTCTCAATATACAAATGTATAACAAAAGCATACATCTACATACAAGTTTGAAAACAAATGTAACTTAAGGTTATCACACAGCTGGGGAGTTTATGTACAAACACTGGAGAAAAGTTTACATGTACTTCACCTTAGTATAGAAATGTACATTTAAAAGATCTCTACCTTAACTGTGATCATGTTTGGAAATAAAAACAAAGATTTTTTTTTTTTTTGTGGGGATGAATATATCGAGCTTTTGGATAATGAGTTAAATGCCAAAAAGCGGTTTAAAAATTTTTCTATAAAGGCTATGAACCTAGGATTCTTCCTTTCTTTAGGTGGTCAGTGGTAATTAGGTTAAATTCATACAGGTGATAAAATAAAATGAAGGGTTTTAAAAAGCCTGATGAACTGAAGTGTTGTGAGCATTCACTTCTTCTCTCATTGCACATTTTGATCTATCATTCAGTAGTACGGCGAAATTCCTTGAATAAATCTTGCATTTTACCGTACGTCAGCTGTCAGACGTAGCCCTACGCCGCCTGCTCACCTACACTGCATTCTTCCATCTTTTTAGAAAAGGGACAAATGATTCCAGCTGACCCCCTGATCTGACAAGAATCAGGAAAAAGTGCTTTTCTTTTTCTCAAAGTGCCCCCAGGAGAAGAACAAAAAGGCACTACAGTATCATTCAACGCTCATGATGCTATCAGAGCCATCACCGCCTTTCATGCATACACCGGACCACGAGTTTATACTGCTGACATTAAGCTCACTAAAGCCTTTTTTTTAATGAGGGTGGAAAAAAACATGGCAAAATAATGGTTTGCCCTTAATGCCAATGTGGCAGTGATTCTTTGAAGCCCCTCCACAGCAACACGGGAAGCCATGATTGCTTTGAGGGTTGAACATTTTCCTCAAATGGGTTTAGCAAATGGAAAAGATTATTGCTTGCAAAACAACTCTTGAAAATTTTCAGGTAACGAATGCAAAACCAGTAATTTTTTTGGACAAATTTCATCTCCTTACACAATCTTCAGAAAAGTGCACTTAAGTGCTGATAGCTTGCCAAGGAAACAGTTGTCAGTAGAAAATAGTGCTTGTTTCTCGTTGTGGTGACAGGTTTTGTGTCCCAGCGGTTAGAGTTTACGGGTTGACCCATCCATCCTGTTGGGACGGAATGGCGGCAGCGGCGGCGAGCCCAGGATGCTGGTTAAGTGCTCAGTGCGATGGCTCATTGCTGCTCGGTTCTGTCACCTGCACTCCACTGACAACCCAGAGTTCTGAGACGAGGAGGATGAGGATGGAACCGGAGGGTCGGCCAGCGTCAGCATGACTGCCGCTGTTAAGGAGCTAGAGGAAGGTGATGAAGAGGAAGAAGAGGAGGAACAAGCAGCCACGGTGCCTGCAGATGAAAAAAAAAAGGATTTTACTGACGTCTTTGCTCAGAAGTTAAAGGTAGATTTATAAAAGTTTGAAACGACGATCTTACTTTCACGCTCCTTCTTCTTCATGCGTTTTCGTCTTCTGTCAATGGAGGCCACCTCAGACTTCAGGGACAGGTAGTGATTCCTGATGTCTTGGAGCTTCTCCTGAAGAAAAGCGATTCTCTCTAGACTGCTCATCTTCTCCAGATCGGCTGAGCAGAAGGAAAAGAACGCTTTCAGAAATTTCTGGTTCAGGAAAACACAAGAGCAGATCCAAGGTGTTTTCACCCTTGTGACTATTTGTTAATAAAAAGCTGACAGAACTGATCATTTACTATAATCTTCTGGTACTTATGGTCAAACATGGGATGAGTCTTATAAGAAGCGCGTGATTAAAGGTTGAACGATACAAACAATGAAAAATAGCTAAAGGCAAAGTTAAAGTGACCTGTTATTTAAGTTTTAGAGGTTTTAAGTTACCGTTAATACATCATCTTTGTTTTTTTAATTGAAACCATCAAAGGTTGCTGTCTTCACACATTAACTTATTTTATTGCTTACATTAGACTGGCTACAGCCGCTGCTGAGAGATAATTTGAAAACATGAAATCTCTTCTGAACATTTAAAACAATATTTATTTCATAGATGTGAATTAACTTGCTTTTTACATTCATCTCACAAACCTCTGATTTAAATGTATTAGTTTTTTTTTTGTTTTTTTTCAAAATTCACCAGAAATCCTTTGATTTGAAAGTAAATAGAAAAAAATGATAGTTAGTAAAGATTAATCAAATAAAAACAACAAAACAGGTCAATAAATAATGTGCGTTAGAATGATTTTGACCAATAAATTGGCTAAAATGAAAACTGATGTCTGTTCAGTGTCTCTTACACATCTGAAAGCTCCATTTGTACACTCGAGCAGATCTCCCATGGCTGTCTCTGTTCTGGGGGGGCTCTGGGTCCCCGTGCTTGTGGTATTTGTGGCCAGAGGGGGGAGACCGGCTGTGACATTTGGGCGAAGCCTTGGGGTCAGATGTGTTGTGCTTGGAGGGGGCGGGTTTGCCCTCAACAGCAGACTGGTCCTCACTGTCACTGCTGTTTGCTGCAGAGGATGAGACGAGGATGAGAAGAAGACAAGAGGAGATTGAGAAGAGGATCATAGAAGGATGAAAAGAAGATGAGAGGAGGATGAGAAGAGGATGAGAGGAGGGTGAGAAGAGGATGAGAAGAGGATCATAGAAGGATGAAAAGAGGATGAGAGGAGGATGAGAAGAGGATGAGAGGAGGATGAGAGGAGGATGAGAAGAGGGTGGTCAGGAGGGTTCTGTTGAGTGACCATCACACTGGGATTCTGATGGAACCAGTGCGAGTGGTTCATACCGGCTTTTCGGTTCTTTTTAGGAGGAACTCCGATGCTCTTTCGGTTTGGTTTGTGTTTCTTGGAGGCTCCGGCTGACAGCGGTTCTTTCAGCCTCTTTTGACTGACTGATGCTGCAGAAGAACGAAGTAATGCGAGCCTGAAATGATCTGTGGGATTACAGTTCATCATTTCAATCTCAGATTATTAAAGACAGGAGTACCTTTGGACTTCTGCTCACAGTCCTGCTGGCTGCTGCAGCTCCGCTCAGGGCTGTAGCTGCTGCTGTTGCAGGACAGGTTGATGTCGTAGACTTTTGAAGGGGAGCCTTCTCCGTCGTCCTGTGGGAGGTCCTGCAGCTCCCCACCAAGACTCTCCACTTCCACTGTGCTGCTGTCCGTCTCGCTGCGACCGCCTGCCACCTCCTCCTGGATTGGACCTGGAGGGAGCGCGTCAGGAACCGGCTCTGAAGGTAAAATGGGGGCTGTGGATGTTTGCGGGGAGGAGGGTGGGGCTTGGGCGGCGTCTTCCACGGTACTGCCTCCTCCTGACGGGGACTCCGGCGTCGTTGGCGGCGTGTTGAGGACCGAGTTACTGCCGCTGCTGGGGAACTCCTGCAGCTTGTCGAGCTCCATCTGCTCCTCTGAAGCTTCGTCCTCCAGTTCAGCGTCCTGCCGGGCCACGCCAGGCTCCTTCAGACACGCGGGTGGGGGTGGGGGCGGAGAATTGGCAGCCTCAGTGTCCGAGTCAGAGAACAAGTCTTTGAGGGTCTTCTTGGGCCACTGGGCCTGGATGCTGGACCACACATCCTTCTGTCCTTTGGGTCGTACGGCAGCCTCTGCGTTTGCAGACACCTTGGCTTTCTTCTCAGGCGTCTCCCAGAACCCTGCCTGACGGGCCGCTTTGGTTTTCTCCTTCATGCCGTTGTGCTTCTTGCCAGATGAACCTTTAGATTTTGGGCGGCTTCGCTCTACTTCGTCCACTCGGGGCTCTGGTGGTGCTGAACTGTCGTCGTCAGAACTGCTGCATGACAGGCCCCTCCTCTCCTCTCCAGGACCGGCTGCTACATCCTTTGGTTTCTTGGGAGAGTTCTTGGGTAACCACTCTCCCCCCCTGGTGTTCCTGACCTTAGCATTGGGCTGACCCTTTGAGGTCCTCTCGTTGGCACCGTCAGACTTCCTCTTCCTGGTGCTCGCCGCCTCTCCCTCCCCCTCCGCCTGGCCTCTCTGCTTCACAGCGTTCTCCGTGTTCTCCTGACTCTTTCCTGAGACGGATGAGGATTTTTCAGCGGGGACTTCCCTCTCCCACTGCTCTGAGAGCGGAGGCTCTGCAGGGCCTTTTCTGAGGCTCGGACCGTGCTGCTCCTCGTCGTGCACCTCCCGGTCCTCGTCTTCATGCTCGCTCTCCTCTGTGGAGAGCTCAGAGGCTGAAGCAAACGAGACAAAGCTGTGAGCTTCAGCAGGAAGTCGACAGACAACAAACCACGTTGGTGTAAACAATCCTACATCTGCTTAAGAGCTGCAGGCTTATGAGTGTTGCTACCTTGCAGGCCATTGAGGATAGAGGTAATTTCTATAGACTTGACGGGAGACTGCGGAGTCCCTTTGTCCTCACCATCGTCCATCTTGGAAAAGACATCCTGGCTCAGGCCACATTTGGAGCGAGGGACGCGGCTGGACGGGGGGCCGAGGACTTCTCGGTCAGTGAGCCTCTCTAGCCTGTCTCGCTCCCGCTCTGCTTTGTTCTGCCGGGATTCAACAACAGTCAGCCAATCACGTCACGACGGCAGAAACACAAAAACCTCCACCTGTCCAGAGTCGTACCTTTATCTTTTTGCGGTGCTTTATTTTTGGTACGTTCTTATTGGCCGGACGCACAATCTTGTCTGCTTTGATCCATTCGTCATATCTAGAATGGAATATAAAGACAGGACAGGGTCATCACAGGGTCACGGAGAAGGAGCCGAGGAGCTTCTTCTCATAGCACTGCCACGCAGACGCTTCCACCTTCTGAAGCAACACAACAAGCCACCACAGCAAAGAGGAGCACCCCCATGAAGTTATGGTGAAGAAGACAGAAAGGAGACACACTGAGCACCACACAAATCAGAGGCAGACCCCCCACGCCACCAGGAGAGCTACTGGGTTGTATGAGTGGAGATGAAACGTCACACACAACAGACACAGAGAACATCCCACTGTCTGTAGCAAGACAACACGAAGACGATGACATGCTGACGGCACCGGTTGACCACCCTAACACTCCCCTTAACGCTGCATTAACCCTGACCCACAGGGGGAGGGGGGAGAGGGTTGAGAGGTAGAGGTGAGTGGAGCGGCAATTTGGTTGGCCATTGGAAAGTTCACACAAAGTCACTGGTTGATCAGCCTGATTGGTCAGCCTGTCTGTCGGATTGACAGCAGGGAGACTGACAGACAGGGGGAGTTAAAGTGAGGAAAGCCATGGAGTCATCCGCATCACGCCGGCGCTCGGTTTCGGCCACTAGATGGCCCAGTGTTCTCCGTTATCAGAGTACGGACCACGGCGCAGGATGAGATGGAGCAAAATCAACAGTTAAGGATGCGTCTGCACCCGAGCAGCAGCCGCTTCAGAGGTGTTTACTTCATCAAAACAAGTGATTTTGTTTGTTTTTTCCCAGGTCCTGTCTTACCTGACGTTCCAGCCACAGTAGTGCACCAGGTAGAGCACCTCTCCCCCCTCCACGTCTGCCTCTTTCACAGTGGCCTCGTACGTCTTCAGACTGCGGCCTCGCCCATACCTCACCTGCACCTTCATCCCCGGGGGGTAACACTCAAACTCCTCCCCTTCCTCCCCCTCCTGACTGCTGTCATCCCTGCAAGAAAAAAAGTTCAGCTCTTGCTGGCCCTAGGCTGCACACCACAAAGCCCGACCCCGCACCAAGCCCGGATTCTAGCTTCACCTGCCCCACTACAACGCTGGACCTCCATCTACAAAGAACCTCCCATGTTTAACTTCCTCTATCCATGGCAAACTGAAGAATAAACAACATAAATCCAGAAAAACAGTTCATGAAGTGATTCATCAGATTAAACATCCTCATGGCAGATCCTGGAGTTGCTACAGTTAGTCCCTCTAACCCCACACAGCAAACGCAGGAGTCGCAGTCATGCACACGCCGTAAGAAACAAAGCAGTCTCAGAAAGGAGCTGGAGGTGTTGAAGCTGGAGGGGTTTCTGGTGGAGCGCTTTGAGGAGCAGGTTAGGACAGCAAGGAAACATGAAACAGGCCCACAAAACAGGAAGCACGTCCTCTAGTGCAGCTAGAAGACACTTTCAGAGGCTTCTAAAGCCTCAACGTTAGAGCTTCTCTGGGCTTCTCTGAAACTTCTTCCACAGAAAGTGATCAACATTTCAGTGGAGGGAAGAAGTATTTGATCCCTTGTGCTGATTTTGTAGGTTTGCCAAACTAAAAAGGAATTGACAGTCTGTTATTCTAATGGTAGGTTCATTTGAACAGTAAGAGATAGAAAATCACAAAGAAAATCAAGAAATTCACTCTAAAGAATGAACAGAAATTCATTTGATTTCATTAAGGGAAATGCATATTTGATCCCCTTGTAACCATTAAGAGTTCTGATTAACACAGATTCTCCTAATCAACCAGACACCTAAATTGAAGACAACTATTTGAACTAATCCGCTGTATAAAAGACACTTGTCCACAGAATCAGTCAGTCAGACTCCAAACTCTCCAACACGGAATAGACTAAAGAGCTTTCAGTGGATTTAAAGAAGATTGTAGACCTGCAAAAGGCTGGAATGGACGAGAAAACCATCAAGGAGCTGGGGGTTAAGGTCACAAATGTTGGTGCAATTGTGCCAAAATACATGAACATGACCGTCAATCCACCTATAGGGTCTGGGGCTCCAAACCAGATCTGACCTGGTAGGGTTTCCATGATCATGAGAACAACACGACAGGAGTTAGTGGATGATCTCAAAGCAACAGGAACCACAGTCACTAAGAAAACCATTGCAGTAGTTTAACATCTTGCAGTGCTCGCAAAATCCCCGTTTATGAAGGCGTGTGTGCAGACCTGCCGGGAGTCTGTCAATGAACACCTTCATGATTTAGAGAGTGATTGGGAGAAGCTGCTGTGGTCAGATGAGACTAAGATGGAGCTCTTTGGCATCAACTCAACCCGTTGTGTTTCGAGGAAGAGAAATGCTGCATATGACCCTGGCAGACATCAAATCGTGTTCACCTTTGTCATGGGAGGGAAAACACATCAACATAAAGGTGGGGTCATCTAGACCCCATTAAGTGGGAAAACCTACAAATTCAGCAAAGGATCAAATACTTATTTTCTCGACTGTAGCTTAAAAAAACAGTTTCAAAAGGAAGTCCTTTAGGGTTTCTCTTAATAAATGGGTAAGGATCCTGCTGCACGTTAAAAGCCAAAGAACAAAAAACTAGAAATCTAATCTCTGTAAATGTTATCTGTTTAATGGATGACATTTAGACAGTAATTCACCACTGTACTTAACACCTCCGTGACATATAATATGACTTATTTTCCACATTTATTCTGGCAATAAACCACATTTTACAATAAATATGCATGATCCTTATACCTCAGCTCAGTTTACAGGTTGTAAACATTAAACAAGTGTGATAGCTTTCAGTTTGCAGAATAAACAAATATGAGGCTGAACGCTGCAGCACAGCCTGACAATGCCGAATAAACAGAGCTCACGGTGGCCACGGCTCACGGCGAACACCCCAGGTACAACAAGCACGTCCATTCAGAGCAAACCCACAGATTACAGCAGACAACTGCAAGGAAGAGAACCACCAAGTCAGCATCGCGCCTCAAACATCATCACTGCACAGCTGCAGCTTATCCAAACACGCAACTAATGTGCTCACGAGGTCCTTAAACCCAAGAAGCAACCTCTTCTACAGCAGTGTTCAGCAGCTAAAGGGTTAATGCCTTGGTGAAAACACTCACACACATGGAAGACACAAAAAAAAACTTCACATCAAAAGCCCAAAACAGAAAAGACAGGAAAGACAAGAGGGTGCAAGACTGAAGCTCCATTCACGCAGCCTGTTTGCTGTTGTGGAAAGGTGCAGCATGTCTGCTCCTCCTCCCTGCTGTCCTGAGAGGGAGTAACAGAGTAGGAGGGGAGCAGGTGGAGCTGTCGGTCAGGTGACTAACTCTCAGTGTGTGATTGACAGCCGAAATGTCTGATGTGAATCTGTGAGAGATGCTGAAATTAAGCAGATGCAGCGAACGAGCGTGTTTTTATGTTTTTGCTGATAAAGCAAAGACGTTGTGAAAGTTTGGAAGCTCCGCCCCAAAAGTCCCAGACAGAAAGAGACAGAGCGGTGATAGGCCAGGTGGAAGGCAGCGGTCAGGCTGATGCTTACCACGAAAGATAAATATAGAATAGAAATATAGCAGAGAGAAGAGCAAGTTAAAGCTTTGTCAAAGGGGAGCTGCACTCTGTTTGGTTAGCAGGTACAGGTGGATTGTGGGTATTAGTGTAAATCAAATCCCAAGGATCTCTTTTCCTAATCTGCTAATGGTGTTGTTGGTCACTTGGCCTGGAGATATGTTGAGATTTTGCCCCCCTACAGGAATCCTGCATCTGGTTTGTGCCATGAATGCTTGGAATGTTGAAAAATGCCACTGGAAGACTCACCCAGAGTTGTCCTTGCTCTCCTGCTCCTCGTCATGCTCCTGCTTTATGTTCTCCACCCCGTGGTGAGACGTGGAGGAGCCCTCCTCTGCGTCCCTCCTCAGGGGGCTGTCATCTTCATCATCATCATCATCCTCAATTCTGCTGCTTTTCGCCTCAGTTTTCAAAGGTTCGCTCTCCTGTTTAGCTTGGATCGACTCCGGTTTCTTATCCTGTATGAGAACGTCTGGATCAAATATCCCGTAAGATGTATCTGGGAAAAAGCTGAACAATGTTTAGGAAAAACACCTTGCAGAGGAGGGTCTGTGCGCTGCAGGTGTCCTCATCTGTTTGGGCTTTCTGGTCCTCGGCAGTGGAGGATGAAGGTGTTGCTCCTGCAGCCTCCACAGGCTTCACCTCCCCTTTAGAGACCTGCTTCACAGGCAGGTCCATCCGGAAGGTGATGGCAGATGAGGTGCAGTATTCCTCAAACCCATACAAATACCTTAAAGACAACAAAAGTTCACCAATGACAATAAAAACTTGAATTAAAACTTGAAAAGTTTGCATACAAATCTGCAGAACGAAGATACGTAAAACAAAGGAAACAGAAAAAGTCAGTATAAGCTGAAGTCTGGAGCTGCACGGAAATCTACAAGTGGAATAGTGTTTTTAAAAAGTCAAGATATAAGCAAAGAAATGTCTCAAAAATTGCAGAAGGAAGATGTTTTTGTCTGATCTTTACACAATGCTAAATTGCTAAATCTTTGAAGGATTTTGATGAAAGTTTAATAAATTCTTAGCAAACAATGAACATTACATGATGCCCTGATATATTGTGATTCACCTTTGTGGTCTTGTTGATGTGTTTAGTGCAATTTTGAAAGTTTTTATCTTTACTTTTTAACAGCTCAGTGATTTGCGTCCTTATTGGCTGTAGAGCTTGTCAATCTCCTCCATGCTGTGTCTCTTGTACGGAATGCGTTTAGCTTGCCACATATGTGTAAATCTTCATCACGATCAGATCTTTGCTTTTATTCCATAATACCTGACTTATTTTTCTATGAAGGTTTGAACTTTGAGAGCTTAAACAATTGAAAAGTGTAAAAATGTTCATGTCTGTGCATAAAGTGTAGTGAGGAGTTTTACCGCCTTAAAACATCTAGAATTATTGTAGAAAAATGACTCATTTGTCGATTTTCCCTTTTTGCAGGTTATATTTAGAATGTAACTCCTGCAATGAACGAGGAAACACTGCATTCAGAATAACTTGTGAATATTTAAAAAATGATAAAAGTAATCAAAACAAAAAGTACCAACAGAAATCTCCTGAAGAATCTGAACATTTTGACAACAGAACATATTGAAAAGCTGAGTGTTAAAGGTTTAAAAACCCAAGAAAAACACCACGAGAACCTAGAGAAAGGCTGATTTTAAAAACATACTTGCGATATGCACATTTGACGTTGTAGCCTGCAGCCGAATTGAGCACAGGGATTCCCAGATCCTGGTAGACCTGCTTCCAAATGGAGCCGCTTTCAATCTAGGAGGCAAGGATGGACACAGACTCCGTCAGATAATGTAAAACATGTGACTGAGAAGACTCATAAGCAAAGGCAGTGCTCACATTGTCGAAGCCCCCCAATTTGTGGACCAGCCGGTAAAGCTTGAAAAGGTTGAGGTTTCTGTAGCCGAGGACAGGCCGCTTGTTGATGGGAGTTCCTGCAGAGGAGAAGCAGTTTGGACGAGGAGACAAACAAGGAGCAAAGAACATTTTTCTCCTGACTCACCCCTGTCCTCCATGAACTTGTAAAGCTGCTGCAGAAAGTTTTCCCTCTCCTCTGGGAAAGGCTCCACCTCCTCCTGCAGACAGGAGCAGCACGCTTTCTGTCACTTTAATCATGTAGGTAAAAGAGGCTCAGAATGGTTTTGTGCCTACCTCCTCCTCTTCATTGTTAGCATCTTCTTCCTGCTCCTCCTCCTCCTCGTCGTCCTCCTCCTCGCTGCTGGAGCTGTCTTCTTTCACCTCTGTCTTCCAGGTGCTGGGAACCACCATTTTCTCCTGGAACTCCAGAGCTGCATCCAGTGCTGGCAGACACCAAACATCACGCATTATTACGCAGTAAACCCAGGTGGAACTGCTTATTACTGCCTGCTGCTGTCAGCCTGGAAACTGAGAGCAACATATGGGAGGAAGACACGACCAAACAGAAACATCGGGGTTGGAGAACTGTTTTTGTTTACACATTCCTCACAAAAAAGGATTTCAAACTGTGAAAATAGAATCAAACAACGCTAACAGGTCCATTTAAAGTCTGGAGATCTATCAGAACCTGCAGCGCTGCAGAACAGCAGGAGCGTTGAGTCACAAAGCCACAGGTGGCTTTAGGGATCACCCAACCACCTAAACAGATGCTCCTTTTATGGTGTTGCGACACTGAAAACATCAGAAATGTCAGTCAACCACCTGTGAAAGCACAGGCTGCTTCCTGACGGCAATTACAGTTCTGCAGCTGGAACCTGGAAGAACTGCACAAGAACTCGTTTTCTGCAAAGCACGTCAATACAAAGACCGGCCCACGAACGCTCCGACGCACCGCTGCCAGCTTTTCTTAAACTCACCTGGTTTGAGTCCCGTGTCTGCTTTAGGTGGAGAACGGCTGTTGATCTCATGGATGTCCTTCCGGAGCACAAGGTTACTGCGAAAGCAGAGATGGAGGTTAAAGTGTGAACGGCATGACGTCACAGTTCAGTTCAGGTGGAGTTTACCTGTGAGCAACAAGTGTTAAAGCTAAACCTCTAAGAGGAAGCCGGTCACAGTCTGCAGCCGCGAATGTTTGCAATAAAATTTAAAAATTAATTTTAGAGACTCGGTCATTTTTCTTAACTTTTGTGTCTTAGCTCCAACTAAAACTAGAAACTGGGATTGAAATTGTTTTTAAAGAAAATTGTATTTTGCTTAACAATGTTTGCTTAACATCTGTCTGATAATTTTACACACTTGCGGTTATGATAGTGATGGTAGAACATGGACTCAGACAGTCAGATGGGTATCTGAATACGTTTGGAAAGGCAGAGTATGTAAGACAAATCGAGATTTAGCTTATAAATCACCAACACGGTCATCTTTGTACTTTACCACATTAATGTAAATACAAAAAGTTTTTTTTTTTTTTTTCATTTGTGTTTCCTCACACCTGAAAACTAATTTTTATTGAGACAAATGACTTTGTTCCATAGCAGGAAGGACAGCAGCAACCAATTGATTTAATTTGCAATAAAACAACTGATAGGCCCCCTGTATGAGTGGAAATACTGAATGATTCCAGGACTTCAAGCTCTTTTTAGTCCTGTCTTATCTTATCACTCATCAGGTTTTCTTTTCACCTGATTATGGGCCAACATAAGATAAGAGCTCATTTTCTGCTGAAGATGAAGATGCTGGGAATGTTTGCAGTCTATCTATAGAAAATTGCAACACTGTCAACAAATTAGACAGACAGAAATCCTTGAAAGATTTTTGCAAATTCAATGTTTTTCTCCATAAAACAAACAAGTTATTTTTGTTTAGGAATAACTAATTGGTGTAGCAGAAAACCTGCAATCAACATGGAAGTCTTTGGGGAAAAACTCTTTTTCTGTGTGGAAGAAAGAAGAAAAACTTTCTACTTTGTTTTTATCACATTAAATCACAAGTTGTGATTCAGCATCAGGTCTGAATGAAGACAGGAGAAAAATGCATTATTCACTGATGCTATCACTTTGACAGATGATTTATTAAAATTCTTCTTTATTTACAAACACAAACGGATCCTTTGGATAATAATCAATGAGTCACACACAAGATCTGCTGAAGATGTAAATTGTTGCAAAAATGCAGGCAGCGATGCAGAGCAGCAAAAAATGCATGTGCAGTTCAGAAGTAATCATTTATAATAATGGACTGACCATCATAAACAGTCTGTTTATCAGTCTGATCATCTTTGGATCTATTTTTAAAGCTATGATTTTGCTGTTTTTAGGCAAAACTGTGTCATTTCTGCAGTTTCTGCAGAGCAGCAAGAGTTCAGTATAAATTCACCCATGAGTTGCTAAAGGGGGCCGTTAGCGTGGAGCAACCCTACCCCCATTTCCCGTCACCTGTAACCAAGAACTCTGTTTACATGCTCTCCTGTTAGCTTACAGCGACTCACATTGCCAATCTTACATTACTAAAGCAACAAAAATGGTGAGCAATATGGTTAGAAATAAAATGGTAAGAAGAGCAGGGAGCTTGTGGTCAGTCCAGCATTTTTCCACATCACAAATACAATCTTTTTTTGTCTGCTCCTGATTTGAATAAAGAAATACTCAGAAATGCAATTTTTCCTGAATGAATGTCCCCCCTCATCAGAAAAAGGTCACAAGAACATGTTAAAAACACTACAAACATTATTACCATCAGAGTGAGTCCTTAAGATTGAAATCTTTACTTACAATTTTCCATCCTTGAAAGACCGGATGAGGATGGTGTCCTTCTTTACAGCTACGTCTTCATGGCAGTCCGGGGTGATGACCTTAGTCACAACAAAACAGTCAAAAGTTCAGAATATTCAGAAAAAAGTAAAAACAAATATTCTTATTTTAACAAATAAAGATAGGAATAGGTTTTATTTTTGTAGTTTTTATTACTAGAAGCTTTTAATAGCACTTGACACATTGTCAAATGACAAAACAAGACCGCAGTAGCCAATAAATTGCAGCAATAAAATCTCAAACCAAACAGGCAGGAGATGTGAGCGGAGCTACTGCTCTGTGGAGTCTAACCCAGAGGAGGTGGCTCTGCAGTTATGGAGATCCGATTTCCAGCCAGGCTCTGCTTGCTTGCTCCTGCTCTCTGCAGCGCACACTCCCTCTTGCAGGATGGATGCTTTTACTCCAACACGATACTGGAATGCTGCGAGGCGTAGCTGAGCCCCCACATCCAGACTCGCTCCTTCCGCGTTTTAACAAGGCAGCGTCAGAGTTTTATTGTTGGAACAGAATCCTCTGTTGTAAGAGGCATCAGCCAGCGCGTTGCTCCACCCCTCTGCTTTATACCGACAGTAAGCAATGACAGATCATGTAGTTCTAAGGACGGTCACAAGGAGGCAGCATGGGGCGTGGCCTTGATGAAAACAGACCCCCCTCCCCATAGTTCTACTTGTAAGAATTACATAAACAAATAAGCTCCTTTAGCATTTCCCTGAGTCAGCAGCAGAGCGGTGAAGCAGACTGACAGAAAAACTTATTCTTTTCATTATTTTTCTTGTTCACAGAAAAGTCTTCAGGTATGAAACGTACTCCACACGCGTCCCATCATCTCGCACTGTTTGAATCGAATCACATAACCCAGCAGAGCTTGAGGTATCTGTAAAGTGGGCATAATGATGAAACACCAAAATGAGGGGGGAAAAAAAAGAGAGACTGACCAAAGCGGGGTACCACGACGGTTTCTTTTTGTCGCTGCCGGCAACCCCCTCCACCATGACAACCTTGCCGAACAGATCTTCATTCTCTCGCTGGTCATTCTCCTCTTCCTCACTGGAAGAGGAAGACGATTCTTCCTCCTGACTGTGAAGGGAAAAAAGAGTTTGTTTATTCACTTCAACCTTGTGAACTTTTAGAACATTTGGTAAATTAGTAAATGATCTTGTTTGTCAACAACAGCGCAGGAAATAACTGTAAAAAAAAAAAAAAAGACTTCATTATTTGTTTGGCCGCTGCTGTTAATCCACTGCGGTTTATTTCAAGATTGAGCTCAGAGAACCAATAATCTTTTTTTAATTACATTTTTCCCACAAAACCACGTTGGATACATTCACATTTCCTCTTCTGAAGCTCCTGGATGCATCGTTACTGTAAACATCATGTTTGTCATCTTAAACAAAAAGGGGTTGATGTTTCACAATAAATCAATGCTATGTATAGAAAAGCACAATAAAGCACTGATTC
Source organism: Adrianichthys oophorus (assembly GCA_036245035.1). Lineage (NCBI taxonomy): Eukaryota > Metazoa > Chordata > Actinopteri > Beloniformes > Adrianichthyidae > Adrianichthys > Adrianichthys oophorus. The sequence goes on from BSAI01000096.1 coordinate 15,395,157, forward strand.
TGTGAGGAAAAGAATCAGCTTTGTTTTTTTGTAAATAAATCTTTCTTCAGTTTGAGAAGACGAAGCTGCACAGTTTGTGCTCTAATCATGGTGATAAAAGCTGCGCTGATGAGCGCGCTCATTAGGATCAGTGTACAAATGAACAAGCTTAGCTCTGGACACTAAACCTGCAGCCATGACTGATCTCACAAGCGTAGAAACAGATGCCGCGTCCTCTTCTGATGCCTCAGTAAGCCTGTTCTCTAAACGGCTTCTTGTAAATGTACACAGTTTCTGGCAGGACTAGAGTGCAGTAAATCCATCTGGCTACTATAACTACAACTACAACTGAGCTGTGAATCCACTTTACAAGCAAAGCACTGTAAGGGGTTAAATTGGAATCAGCTTAAAGTGAATAAAAAAAACAGATTGTGAATTAGAAAGAAATTATTGAAATTTTGAAAAATTATATATTTTAACCTTAATAATCACTGAAAACTTGAATAAGAAAAACTAAAAACCTACAACTGTTGTCAAATGAACAAATAAACATTTGTAACAGCGATTGTTTTTTTTAACTCTTTAATTTCTCTTCTTCTTTGTTTTCAGTCTTAATTTGACAGCTTCAATTAAGAATTTTCATTTTCAGAGTTCAGCCTAATTTTACAGAGGGGTGGGGTCCATTGACATGATTGACATCAGGTGAAAAAGGTTATGTGATGGACCAAACTTTGGGAGATTGTTATCATTATTGTACATCACAATGGAGGAGGGAAGACACAGGCAGTGCCAACAACAGGCTGTGCTTTGGAGCGGAAATGCCATCACCATAACCTCCGTGACCCAATAGCCTCAAAGTCCCACACCCACATAAAATTAGCGTCAACTCCGGTAACAAAAAGCCTGAATTGAAAAAGTAAATTGAGGACCGAAAGTGAAAATGGAGAGACAAGAAAACAGCAGCTGTTACATTGTTTTAATGTATTTATTTGGTAACAGAATTGGGTTAATAGCTTTTTTAAATTTTTTTATTAAAGTTTCAGAATTTCTTCAAATATACTTTTTCCACAAATTTTAATTAATTAATTTAATTTCAAGTGTACATTTGAGTTTAAAATTTTTTTTTTTTTTCAAATCTATATTCAGGGTTTTCATTCACTTTAAGCTGATCCTGATTTGCATCAACTGAACACTGGGAAGTCTGGTTTGGCGACACTGAAAACTGAAACCACAAATTTCCACAGCCTCTAATGCTCACTTATGAAAAAAAAACCTTGATTACCAGTTCCTCCTTTTTTCCCCGTATAAAATACTACATACATACACAGGTTTAAAGAGAGCTATCCTCTGGAAAGATGTGTTAGTATTCCTATACGTTAGTAGGAAAAGCACAATAGAAATTGGTACCATCTGGCAAAAAAAAAACTTTTTCATGCCGCTTCACGTTTTCCAAAATGCCAAAGGGTTTCCTGAACCTTAACAGATGTTCACTCATGCATCTCAATATATACTGTTCTACTAAACCGCATCATTAACGAGTTAAGACTAACTACTGAACATATGGAAACAAGTGTGGGATAGTAATGAGCCTCGGGGACCATTCCAAGTCGATATTGCATCAATGTTTAGAGAAATATTGACATTTCTGTGAGTGCAATTAAAGAGGGAGGTTAGGAAATAAGATTATGGCGCCAAGACTGTTCTCTCTTTTTCTTTCCTTTTCTTTTTTCTTTGGTAATACAGCAGACACAATTTTACCAAATAAACCCAGAGTATTTTCCCTGCTGAAAACTGTGCTGTCTCCCAGGAGCACACACATCAGTGCATACAATCTCCACTGGGGGGGAGGAAGAGAAAGCCCTAAGCAGGACCACAATGTGCTCACACACATCAGATGATTAAAACGCTTGAGGAGGAGAGTAGACTCTTCTTTTCCAGCCTCAGGGGCCCTGAGTGAAGGAATAAAGATGAGACTTCCCTCCTTATTTCAAATGCTGTCACTAGAGCTGGAGCGCTTGTTATTGATGAGAGCATTCCCTCCCCAGCAAGGGTGTCCCACATCCTTAAACCTTGCTTTAAATGACCCCTGATCAGGACGGAGGACAGCACTCACACTGGGTTCGACCGTCGGCCACGGTTGCCTTTTTTGCCAATGACGGGGCTGCCAAAATGCTCGGGGTTGGTGAGGGGGAGTCTGTCCAGAGTCTGCACAGGAGACAAAGACATTCAGTGGTGCATTTGTCAAAAAAGAAAAACCTCTTAAACCAAACATATAAAAACTACACATCACCTCGCTCTCTGCAAAGTGGCGTGCTCCTTTTAGACAGAGAGAGGAACGCCTCAGGGTCTTCTCATCGCCATCGTCAAACACTGCAGACGAGACACTGAAGTCATTAGGCATTAACGCACCAAGAATCACTGGGGGCAAATGAGTCCTGTGTAAATATGTACCAATCTCTATGTCAAATGTCAGTTTTTAGGAGATTATTCCAGCTTCCGTGTCAATAAATGTAACCAATCACAACTCTTGGTTAAACTTAAACGACGAGTCATGTTTCCTTTGTTCCTGTCTGTGCACTTTTGAAGGTAAATAACCCCCCTCCCATGATCTCAGGTGACAAACAGCAGTAAAAACACTTCAGATATCAACAGCAGTAGAGGTGGCATGAATCGACTTTCCCACAATGCAACTGTGTACTTATAGATGAAGATTTTCAGTTAAATAATGAGCCAATTTTGAGGTAAAAACGTTAAAACATTTACAACAAATTGTTTTTTTTAGATAAAAACACAGATGTTTTGATTGTTGGGAGCTTTAGAAAACCATATCAGCTTCAGTTGAATGAATGAGAACTTTAAATTTCTATTTTTCTTCAAACAGAACACTCCATAAACGCTGATCTAACTCCATGTGACGCAGGAACTGCAGTAAACTAAAATAACTAAAAACTAGCATGAAAGTGAGAAAGTAAGAAAAAACAAAAGTGAAAATAAAAGCATTGAGAACTGTGTTAACTTGGGTCAAATTGCAAAGAGGAGGACAAAAAAGTGATGCATTGAAACTGAAAATAACATTCATTTACTCAGAACAAAGGAGAATATTACAGCATGCAGGAAGACAGCTCTTCTCAAACAAGCTGAGCTTGTTAGAGAAAAGCTGAAACTAGAATATAACAAATGATGACGATGCTTCTTACTATGTTTGGAAATGTAATTTTCTGAGGTTAAATGAATATTACAGCTTGAATTCTAATCAACTGAAATTAACTGAAAATAGGAAATAAAAACCCTTTCATTACGAGCACCTGTTACTTTAACAAGCTGGTGTGAGGGGAGTGCAGGGTCTCGAGAAAGTGAGGTCAAACACTTTGTGGTGGACTTACCAACAGTGTATATACTTGCATCAGTCAGCTTGTTAATTGTGGCTTCCTGGTAAACTCCATCCTGATTCTTCACCTCCACAACAACACCCACCTGTGTGACGGATCAGCAGCTGTTACCCGGCTTGTCGAAAAATAATTATTATTACATCCCAGCGCTAAAAGACAATCATGCGGTTTCACCTAATGAGGCAACCACAAGAACCAAAATTGACGGAAATTACATTACAAGGCTAATTCTTGACAGCCCATTACTGTCAGGTTTATTCTGCTTTCTGTATGAAGGAGGATGATCAACAATCGGCAAACAAAGCGGAAAAAAACAATCTGAACTTTAAAAAAAAAAAAAAGGGTTTATTGTTGTCATTATGAGAAAGTAAAACCGATAAATAAGAATGATTTATCTTCCATCCTTCTGCCTCACCTTCAGGGGTCCTTTGATGTTTTCATCATGGACCTCTGCTGTGGTCAGATCTGATTTAAAGGTCACCTGAAAAGGACAGGAAGCATGAGAAAGACAATTACATCTAAAATTACAGCCACATGACCATTAGAAATAACATTTGCAGATTTTCCAACATATTTGTAGCAGTTGTTATTACTCCAAAATGAGCGCAAAACTATTTCTACCTGAAAATGCTACTGAAACCAGCTGATGGAGGGTTTTGCTGCAACTATGAAGACTATGCTGTCTGCCCATCACCCCCTAAGCTTCCTCCCCTGCCTCTGTATCCTCCCTTGAGCAAACCACGGAGGATAATAATCTGATCACGCTGAGGTAATCTGACTTCTCCATGGCAATCTGGCATTACTGAGACAGAGAAGACCACAAGGCCGGCGCACGCTCTTCTAGTCATTTAACTTTATGGAATTTCCATCAGAAGAAAGTTCCACTTCAGGAACAATATTTTTTGCACTTTGGCTTACATTTCTACTTTGAGTTTTATTCATATGTCATTTTGTGTTTATGTTGGGGTTGGGAGGATGGAGAGAATTCAGTTTTAACATTCTAATTTTAATAGTTTTAAGCCTGTAAAGAATGTTGTGTTATAATGTTATAATAAATGCACTTTATAAATATTTAATATAGACTAAATTTAATTTATAAAGATTTGAATTAAAAAACATTTTGTTCCAGAAGAAGTAAGTAAATTAATCTAAACTACGAAGAGTAAAAGGTAACTTAATTTTTGACAGTCTACCACTAGTGTAGAATGAAATAGGAATAAACAATAATGAACTTGCGCTGAAATCTGCTATGCTGACGTTTTAATCTGTTTTCTTTCATTAAACTCCAAAACCTTTATTTTGTGAGTTAATAATGATGGGTTTGTGTCACAAATAGTTTTACTGTCCTTCATCACAGCTGGTTTATCTTTAAAACAGTTTCTCAAAGATTTTCAAACTCCGCAACTTCAACATGTGAAGTTTGTTGCAGAAACTAATCAAATACATTGATTCATAAATAGTGGCAACAAATCAAGTCATTTTGATTTTGTGATTTGTTTTCTCCCAGAGCTTTAGTGACAGTTCAGTTCTTTCACTTGAAAAGACAACTTTATTTATAGGAGAGCAGAAAGACCAATGCAGCGTGAAGTCTGAGCCTGCAGTTCGATGTCCACGACCTTCATCCAATTGAAGACTGAAGTCTTCCAAAGTGTGAGAGAACTTTGCACGTAATTAATCCTGTGAACGTTTACTCTGAACAGAGCAGGACAACTTCACTTCCAGAGCATCTCTAAAGAAAACGCACCACCGTAGGTTTGGAAGAAGAGTCACAGCGAGTAAGAATCAAACAAAGCAATCATCCCGTTAATCAATTTTAAAAGTACTTATTAGCAGTTGTTTGTTTTTATGATTATTCATTGCAGTTTTGGCGTGAAAGCTAAAGTAGTTAAAACAGAATTGTTTTTGCATTGACTGAAGCCTGAGATTCCATTTGACAACAAAGTTGAGACTGCATTTTCCTGGATCTTAATAAAATAAAATAAAAATTCATCCCAGTGTAGCTACAAAAACTTCAGGTCGTTAATTATGAATCAAGTAAAATGTATGGTGCAATAAAGATACTCTAAAAAGAAGTTATTAAACTAACTTATGACTACCTACTTTGGTAACCGTTTCCAAACAACTAGACGCACAACATACATTAACTACTATAATTCCCTTAACTCCAGTGGTAATCAAAATCAGGCCTTTTATGTAAATGTTGGTGTTTTTCAGATTTATTATTTATTGCAACTGTAGGAGTTTTTCCTCAAAGGTTTTGAAGGTTTAATTGGAAGGAAAAAAGAAAAAAACACCACAATACAGTATATAGAATTAAACAGGAAGTGTTTTTGACTAAAAAGTAACCTAACTAGCAACAAATACAGACAAGTTTCTCTAAAATAGACCATCAGCATTATGAATAGAAGAAATATGAACAGGGAGATGCAGCAGAATTGTCAGGTCATAAATAAAACGAAAGCAAACCGGGATAAAAGCCTAGTGAGGCGGCGTTTCATCTGTTACTGACATAACAACGCTCTTCCCAACTGGAATAAGACTGTCTCTTTCTTCACAGGAAAAACAGGACGTTTTGCTCTCCACAGGCACAGGGTTGGTTATTTTGCCTGTATGAAACCTCAGCCAGACAGCATCAGTAACACCTGACCACCCAGAATCTAAGCGTACACTCAGATTCTGCAGAACTCACAGAAACCAAAGCACATAATATCATAAATTCAATAAAAACATAACAAGTCAAGAAAATGCCTTTTTATGAATATATTTATTTATATGAATTCTTTTCAAAATGATGGAGTTTTTTTCTGTCAAAAATCCAAGAATGTTGTGGTTAGTTTAGTTACCTTTGCTAACAGTTTATTCAAGTTGATTTGGTGCATTTTTTCCATAGATGAACAAAAAAAGTGTTCAAGTGTTGACACTTTCATTTATTTCTGTCCTTATCTTTTCTTCCTCTGCTCTAACCAACATATTAATTGTGTATTATTTAATAAAAATGGCATTTCAAAGCAGGTCAGAAACAAATCTGTAATAGTTTAACACCCTGATCATCTTTTGTTAAATCCACTTTTAAGCAGGAAGAGTAAATCTACATAGTGAAGCAATTACAACTGTTATTTGACAGATTTTTCTTCATATTTGCTTTGCATTCACAGATTGCACTACAACACATAATGAATTTAGGAATGTCTACATGATTCTCACATGAATCTAAAGTCTGAGAAGTAAATAAAAGTTTTGGGTGGTATAAGAAAAAGCAGGAGTAGTAACAAAGCACACCTACATCAATGCCACATACTGACACCTTCAACATACTGGGTCCCCAATGATTTTAGCCTTAATCACATGCACCAGTTCGGGGGCTAACCTAACGTGTGTTTTGCTAATTCCCTTCAATTCCCTATTCAAAAGGATATTGGAAGTTGCACACGCTTGTGACCCTTGTGTCGCACTCTAGCCGTTAAAAAGGAGTGAGTTTTGAACCCCGAACTGATCGCAAACGAATGCCGCAAGCATGGGTGTGCATGTGATATGCAAGTGCCCGTAGGACCCCCATAGGATCCCCACACAGACTACACTCTCTCTAATTTCCTTATTTCTAGCAGTCAAGTGCATGCTCCTTGTATGCAGCTTATCACATGAACTAAGAAAGAATTTTTGTGCCACCACATTGCAAGCAAAAGCCAGTTTTGAGATCAAAATGTTCTAATTTGCAAGAAAAATTTTGTTTTAATAATTTGCAATTTGCAAAGTGAAAATATGAAAAATTTGCTTTCAAAAAGTACTTTTGAATTTGCAACACAAATGCTTTGTCAGATGCTTTGTCTCTCATTTCGCTTTCGCCCTATCTTTGATTTGGTGTTCATTAGTTTCAGTTTAGTGTGATATGTGCCACCGAAAAGCCTGCTGATTGGTCTAGATTCTATCCAATCAAATTGCTGTATTTATCTAACATGGTGTCATCTATGGATGAAGAAAAAAATCATTTTAAAAAGAATTCCTTTTTTGTAGCATTTATAACATTTTATTGAGTCAGATTTGTGAATTTATGACTGAGGATCTTGTGAAACTGTAAAATGTATCTGCTGACATTACACTACACAGGCCTGTGTGATCATTTTAGATCTGTTTGTGATTTTTTTTTTAAATCGAAGCACAAGAAATATCATCGCTGCACAACAGTATTTTGGATTAGACTAACAGCAGTATTAAGTAATGAAAAGAATGATGGCTCACCAAAGTAGACTATGGTATGTCTGTGGCACAAAAATCACTTCATAATGAACAACACTAACGGGCTTCTTGCACAGTCTGCAGGATATGGGGGGATTGATAGAAAAAAAAAAGAAAAATCCGTAAATCACACCGGCTGTCGATTTTGGGGTTAAAATGCTGGGGAAATGGTCAACAGGTCCAGTCTTTCAAAATAAAAGCTTTCTTAAAAGTGAAGTGCTCAACGCGTCAACACGTATTACACTAGCATCCATTTTTGCCTTGGACAACAAAAGTTTAATTTTGGAAGTACCGTAGCAAAACACACAAAATCATATATGACACAAAAACATGTACCATGACTCCTTGAAGAAGGAGAGGGCATGGAGCCTGATTGGCTAAATTTTTGGATGAACTTGACATGACAGTAGCAGGACAAACCACTCCTGCAGGAGCCAGGAAGACTGGGGGACGGACCGGACGCACCAGAAACAATGTTAACTAAGTGGCGGTCATGAGACTGACATCCCATGCAACACAAGAGAGACACACTGCAGACGGATCAGTGTGAATCTGACCTAAGTGTTCGCTATGGCCAATGGCATGCAGCATCCTGGTAAAAAAAAAAAAAGTGAATGAACATTTTCACTTCTACAGGTTTATAGAGCAGTCTACAACGTTAACATTTCATGCGGACCATCAGCGTACCTAGTACAGGTTTGACCATTTTTCACCTCCGGACAGCTGTTTACACCTGTGGGGGCATTTGGGACTAAGACTGAGTAGTTTTCTATTTTCCCATCCAAGAATGGCATTTTGTTTGCAGGCTGTAGTGAAATTCCTAAAACCTGAACAGCGTGTTCATCACTGAGCCACAGGGTCAGCCCTGAATGACTGTTGGTGTGTTAAACCTTTCAGTAAGTGATAATGACATGGCACTAATTGACTTCTTACAGGTCCTGTAGATCAGATTATAATCATGAAGAAGAATGTCACATAGATCTTATCGCTCCCTGTTCAAATCACTCGAAAGATGCGCGGCACATGCTGTAACCATCGACTTTGTTAAACAAGCAGACAAAGATTAATGAACCAAAGAGCTGACGAGGAATCAATTACAGTAAAATATTCAGACTCAAGAAACCCTGAATAATAGACACACAACAGTGTAACAGACTGCAGAACCACAGCACTTCTACCAAACAAAACAGAAATTTAGTTTGGTGATTCATTTATGAACTGAGGCTCCACTTTAGGCTTTAAACCACAGGATTTTAACTACAGACATGCACTGGCCAGCTTTGTTCCCCCTATCCTGACGACACAAACACCACATCATTTGATCATTTCCGCCCGAGTGCCAGAGGAGCTGAACATCACAGCTCTTTTCTTTACACAGGAACTACAGAGCATTGGCTCTGATCTTGGTCCCCCCCCCCACTCCAGCAGAACGGGAAACAATATTGTTTCAACCAGATGCTCCGGCTCCACTGACTCAATTTACACTGTACTAGGTGAATAGTGCAATGCCTTCATCAGCGAGCCATCAGCCTGGCGGGGGTGCAGCAGCTGCACCGCCTTCGATGTGGATGAGAGGGATGCCTCAGGACGGTAATGGCACCTTACCGGGCCGGACCCGGCACTGCATCCATCACAGCTGGGCATCTGATTAGTATTTCAGCTGCATGAAGAGCACGAACAGGTGAGGCTGCGATTTATCAGCCCTTTGAAATGCAAAGGAATGAGAGCAAGAATTTAAGCTTTAACGCGGATAAACTCACATAAACTAATTAAACTATCACCACAACTTGGACATTTTTTCAAACCAGCTGGGAATAACAAAAAAGCTGAGCCAATCAAACCAGAGATCTGCAATGTCACTCAATCACAAATATATATATATTCTTTCCATTTTGGTGCACGAGCAAATTAAACATGACTTACCTTGGCCTTGACAAGTCTCTTGGCCGTCTTAATCTTAGCTTCACAAAAAGCTCCTCTGTACTTGGCACTCACATCGGTCCCGACCGTCAGGTAGGGGGGCTCCTCCAAAGTCTGAGGATGATAAAACAGCAATTAAAAAAAAAATTCAAAGGTTTATTACATAATCAACAAGCACTGGTGCATTCTCACAGCAAAGACCAAAAACAGACATCTCTACAAGCATTTTGTACTCTAACAATACCAGCTTGGTGCCTCATCCATAGAAATCACATACCATCTGCTCTGGGCATTAGAAACAAGCCTCTGTGGAGGCAAACAGAAAGTCCACTTTATTGCAGCTAATGATTACAAAGGGGAAGCTTTCTGGGCACCATCTTGAGTTGTTGCTGGATGTTTATCAAATCCTTTTCTTCCTTTTTGTTGAGGATTGGAAAAACAAAAACACTGTCAGGTACTGCCTGAGGATCAAGCACGATTGTACAACACCAGCTTCCTTGCCTTTCACTGGGTTCTTGTACATTTTAAGAATGAATTTAAGATTTTACAGCTTATTCTTTTTTAAAGTACAAAACACTTTAAAAACTGTTGTTCAAGTTATTCAAGTTATAAACTACCCAATCAGAAGCCTCAAAAGTATATGGAGATGGGGCCTGCTGGCTTTTGACAGATTTTGTGTAGCCTGCTTTCAAGTTGTAGCTGTGTGGTCTTCCAACAAGCTCACTCCTGATTGGCCAGAGTGGCTGCCATAAAAATGTTGACTCAGACGGACTAATCACTGCTTACTGACCACGTTTGGATCCAACATGGTGGCGTCAGTATCACAAAAAATGGCGATTGAATTAACTAAATTGGGTTGGAGCCGGAAGTAAATAATTTACTTTGGGTGATGACACATTCACCTCGTCCAGTTCTCATATACAGTCAATAGTTTGAATTACTTGTTTTTACTGTCTTATTAGAAATATTTTAGCAAATTACTGTATTTGTTTGTATTTTTACCACAGAACTTTGGAAAAATTTTGAATAAACATACTTTAATCATGAAGTGTATTAAATAATGTGTTTTACCAGGAACAGTGTGAACCTTATTTTAACTTTGGTATATTTAGATTTGATTCCAGAATAAGATTTAAAGACAGCTGAGCTTTCTGCTACTTCTGCAGGAAAATTTAAATAAACTTTAAATAAGCTAAAACATCAGCAGCTCCTTTTGTGTCTAAAAACAAAAAAAGCTAATTCGCTGTGGCGACCTCTGACATGATGTGCCAAAAGGAGAACAAGAGTCACAATCAAGAAAATGTATATTTTTGTGTGTGACTTTAGAATTTAAAAATGCTTCTGCAGAAATGTTTCTACTGACACTATAGACAAGCTGTGCCAAATAAATTTTTATGTGACAGGCTGATTCTCGTAAAACTATTTGTAAGCTACATAATTTTTATTGTAACACTGTGAGCTCTAACTACAGCATCTGGCTCTTCTCCAAAACACACGTTATGACATGTAAGCAAAGGCAGTAAAAGAAGAACTGGGTCATAAAAAGACAGATTAGTAAAGTAAGAGAGATAAAATAAACAAGTGGGAGTAAAACAGGAGAAAACTGTTGCTCTGAGTCTATCATAGAACACAATAACTGTGACCTTCTAACAGTGTAAAGAGTGACTGAATTGAGGTAATTGGTCCAAGTTCAAACCTTTGTGCCTGTATTTTGCAATAGCCTGCTGTGTTTGAAACATTGTAGGAGCAGGTAAAAGTAAGGACAAGCTGGAGCAAAGGCTACATAAAAATAAACACATTTAGACTGAGTTTAACTGAATTTTTAAAATAGCTTTACAAAAGTGCAAGATCATACAAGTCTCAGTCCGATCATCTTTTGATCTATTCTCAAAGCGTTCCGAGTGGTCTTTTGATTAGGATTATGCAGTTTTTAGCCAACTTCAAAAAACTTGTGCCGTTTTTTAGAACATAGATTCTGCAGAGCAGCAGAAATTCACCTCTGAGTTGTCGGCAGGACTGAGTAAGCCTGCCCTGACTTCCCATCATCTCTTTATGCATTCCACAAAAGTAGGCATAAGTGGCGGTAAGTGGTCTCCGGTTGCACACATGCTAAACTATCTCTTTGTAGTTTAAAGTAACAAAACAAATCAAATAAAGCCCTTTATATATTGAACCAATAGTATGGAGTTCTTTGTGTCATTGACCAATCAATAGAGACTTTTAATACTAGATGCCCGCCTTCTACTCTTTTTCTTCTGACATGTGACTGAATAAGACTTGCGATGGCTGAGAGCAGCACCTCGGAGGATGTGCTCGTGGCGAAAAAAAAAGCACGTCGGTCAGGGGTTTCACGGATTGGATCACTTGACACTGTTAAAGGAATTTAATGAGATCAAAGATCTTATTTGTATTTGTATTTAGAAATAGGCCTCAATGAGCACATTTTTTATGTAATATATGTGTGTGCTTGTGTTTTGAAGTACTTTATATATGTTTTATTAAAAATATATGTTGTAAAACAATAAAACAAAAACATTTTTTGCTTTAATCTAGTTAGCTTTCTTTTTTTCTTTTTTTTTACTGATCAGAAAAATAACGTGACTCTAAATCCTTTACACTATCCGAACCGTGCGTTATCTGCTACACCCCTAATGTCTGTTATTTGGACATACTTTGGTTTCAGGACAGGCAACATTCTCCAAACACAGGTACTATGCAAAACATCCTAAAAACTAAAAATGATTTTAAAAAACTGTCACATTGAAATGAAAATGTATTAGTATTTGTGTTTTGCTATTTGTCCATTTATCAAGTCATACCGTCATCGCAGTTTCAAACACAGATATTGCAGATTTTTCTCATATTGTGCAGGCCTATATTTGATTAACGCATGTCCCAGACTAAATCCACTTTTTTCTACCTTGTAGTAATTTTGTGTAAATAAAGACAGTCGGCAGCAGCTGAATCTTGACAGAGAAAACATTTGACAAGCATTTAACGGAAAACCTTAAATTAAATGATCCTTTCACCTTAAATAACACTTTATCATTGATCAATTTATCAATTTTTGGACATTATGTTAAAATTTTGAATCTTCGCCCAACCTGTAACACACATTGAGTGAAACTTTTTTATTCACCTCACTTTTTTAAAATGTTTTGACTAAGTTTATAAATAAAGCTTCATGCAAAAGGTTGCTTTCATTTACTAAGATTTATTTTGTTTAACTTCAAAAAGTTTGAGTTATTTTTTTTGTTGGGTTGGTTTAACAATAATCTGTTTAATTAATATCATAATCCAATCAATCTATACTTGGATAAAAAAAACACTAATTCTAATTTTTTTACAAAAAACAGAATTGAGTTAGTTTTAAACCTAAAAACAAACATGATTGTTTAAAAGAAAGTTCAACCTTTGTTTTTAATCAGTTTATGATCACCTGTTTTTGTAACCAAAATTTACTTTTGACTGTCTGAATATATGAATGTCTCCAGTTCAATACTTCAGACATTAAATAATTGTAAGTGATTTTCATTTGCTGGTTAATTATTATATGTTAAATGTTGTTTTCTATCGTCCTGCATGCTGAGATCATGACACTTTCTTAACGTAAGATAAAGTTTGATGTGAGGCAAAATAAACCCAAATTATGGGATATGAAATTTGAGAGAACCACCATCTTTAATCACATACTTCTGTAAAGCAACACCTATTCATAACTACATTTAATATTTATTAGGGATGCAACAATTCACTTTCAACACAATTCAGTTCAAAAACTCTGTCTTGATACATGATTTATGCGTAATACTAAACAACAAAAAGTAAAAATTCTGAAAGTTCTTTTTTTTTTTTTTTATTTGCTCATCAAGTTCATTTGGCTTATAAGTCCCACTCCAAAAACGTTTTTTTTAAACTGTTCCTGGATGTCTTAATTATGATCATGCTGTTTTTAGCCAAATTCAAAAAAGCCTGTGTCGTTTTTTTAAGACATATTTTCTCAGCAGGAGCTCAATATAAATTTGCCTTTAAGACTTTTGGCACTGAAGTAACCCTACATTGATATCCCAGCATTCCTTTGCTTACACTCTCTGTTGCTAGCTTACGGCACCTCAAAAACCCAAGCTAACAGTAGCATAGCAAAAAAAGAAAAAAAAACGGCGATCAATCCAGCTGAATCACTTTTGAACCAGATCCCAGCTTAGACGGGGAAAACGATGACGTTAAAGAGCCCGTTTCATGCAAAATGTACTTTTTTTACGCTTTAAAGTGTTAATTCCTCATGAAAAACACCCTATGTTACAAATTACAGGTCAAATTTTGGTAATAAATTACAGTTGCAGGACTATAGAAACCCTCGTTGCTTCCATTTTGTAGGCCCTGACATTTTCTCATGGTTAGATGAAACAAAACGGAGATCAAAATAATAAAGGAAAAAAAACAGAGCAACTGGCACATAAGTGCATGCATGTGCACGCAGAGTTGGGGATTGGTCAAAGTACAGATATGCCCTCATTACTGCGGTCACAGTGCTTTCCAAACTGGCTCAACGATTAGACAAAAAGAGACGCTGAAAAGAGTCTTGTCTTCCTGGCGTAGCAGCCTGGGAGCCAGTTTTTTCTATATTAATTCACTCTGTCATACTTTTTTTTCTCTCTAAGCTGCACGTAACTAGTGGTCAATATGAGTTTGCGCTCAATGCACTTCGCGGGGGTGGGGGAGTATAGTTCTGTAGACTCGCAGCCATGCAGAACTGTGTACAAAAGCCAGACGTAGAGGGACTGGGGCAACTTATTGTAACGGAATACATAAAGTCAGCTAAAATGAACATGGAGGCATTTAATAGTTCTTTGTGTTTTCAAAAGGCTGGCTTAGTTTGAGATTTGATATAGATAAATACAGAGATAAATATAGACGTAACAGTATTTTCCACATTTGACTTTGAGCAGTAGCATAGACCACATGTGTTGTAATTTATTTTGCATCATTTTTTACACTGTTGTTCAAATGAAGCCAGGTTATGTACTGAACCATGTTCATACCTTGCACAAGGTTATTACTTTAAAAACATAGTTTTTATTTATTTACCTTCATTTAACCACACAAGTCCTATTGAAATCAAACATTTCTTTTTCAAAGGAGCCCTGTTAGATAAGACAAGAGGATCTTGTTTGTGCTATAGATGTTTTTCCCTTGAGAATTTGTGAATGAGTGGGAAAGAAATAAAGTAAAGTAACGAGTAGTGAATTACGTTTTTCAAATAGGTAATAAGTAAATTACTTTAATTACAATTTGATCCAGTAACTAAGTAAAGTAATCAATTACTTTTTAGAGTAACTTAACCAACACTGTCAATAAAAACACACAAACTTACATTGTTTTGTGTTGTATTAGTTTTAGCAGTCTGTGTTTATTGGTGATTGACTTAGACGATGATCAGAACATGTTTAATGACAAAGAATCCAAATCCATATCCAAGCAATTCCAAAAGATTCACATACTTTTCTTGCAACCTTTAATTTGTTCTTTAGTGTGCCAAAGGTACTTTTTTATTGTATATTTGGATATAGTTTACTCTGAAAAACTCAACAATAGCATGATATAGGCCCTTTAATGGATCTAATTGTCTACAAGTGGATACTGAATTGGAGCGGAGAAGGGAGACGATGGCAGTCCATGGCGCTGCGTCACAAATCTAAGCTTTTTCAAACAGCAGGTTTTTGTCTGCTTCCGATCAAACACAATTTGAATAAAGAAATGCTCAGAAATGTGGCTTAAATCTTAAATTATGTTGTATATGTCCTCCATCATGAAAAAAAATCGCCACAAAAACATGTTAAAAACACAATTTTTCGTGGAGTGGGTTTTTATAATAAGCCTGGTGTAAATTAACACACAACGTATTTGACAGTTTGGCAATGTAAAAATATGCAAATGTATGCAAGAGAAATGCAATAACTCACTTTTCCCACAATTTGGTTTGGTTTTCAACTAAAAATTGTGGCATCCTAAATATATATATATATATATATATATTTAAACAGTAACATGTGGATGAAGATATGAGCTTGCAGCATAAAAAAAGGCACAGAGGAAACAAATTTAAAGTTTCGTTCTGCCCCAGGCTTTCTTTAAGCCTCCTTGTTTTACAGCATTCACAATAAAGCCTGAATAAAGTGACACATTGGTACCAACACGTAGAGCGAACAAATTTTGATTAGGAAGTGTTGTAGTAACAGAATAAGTCTTAACAGGTGAAAAACCTGTCTTCCCAGCGTTAGCGCTGTAGAAACCATCAAGTAACATTGTCTTTCCTTAATAAGATTCATGACAACCTGACAGCAGCTCAACACACAGATGAAATGAAACGATGAGTTTCAGCTGTTTCTTCTTGGTTTAAGAAGATAACTGAAAACTGTCCCTGAAAACTTAAGGTTTATAGGTAGCATCAAAGTGGGAGAAATACTTGGTCAGTTTAGCAGCTCCATACATCTTTAACAGATGTTATCTTATCAAATGAATCTGGTGCATTTTGTGATCAGTGTGTGACTACAGGCAATGACAATGATTTTTTTTTTTTAAATCAAACACATGAGATTAGTTTGCTCCACTGTAACATCATTAATGTAAAGGAGCTGATGGGTGAACAGAGCTGCAGTCAAATGAGGACAGGATGCTGCAACCCCCCGGTTCTGACAGATGCCTTTCAGGGCCAGAGTCCAGTGCACTTCAGCATCCCCGCCTCTCAGATAAACATCTCATTACCCTTCGGTCTGAGAGCCATCTGCCCGAGTCGACACCAGCTTCACATGACACAGCAGCCATTTCTATCAGCTCACCAGTTCTTGCTGAGGCTGGAGAGCTTCTGAACTCTTTTGAACTCCACTTCCAAAGAAACCCTGATTTTCCTTTTCCACTCCTGCTTAAGGATAGATATGGTTCCCTTTCCACAGGAAGTTGTACTCAGAGTTTAAGGCAAGGGGGGGCTAAGGTTATCTTTAACAGCTGTAGTAACAACATGCTAACCAGGCCCAAGCTCCATTTGTCATGCTCACATGCCAGCATGAACACTTGAAGCCTTGTAGTTTCCACTGATTCTTTCCCACCTCTATGCCTTCAATTGCAGTCAGGAAAAAAATCCATTCTCTGGCTGGATGTACCCTTCAGTTATGAAGAGAAAAACACCAACTGTGTTCAAACTTTCAATGCTTCAAGTGACAAAGGAAGAAAGTCAAGATGACTTAGCAGCAGTGAGTGATCTCAACAGCAGAGGAGCAATCAAAATTGACTGAGGGTTGATCTGATGTGGAAAATACTGAGGATAAAGGACTTGGATCAGAAATACACGAGGACGACCAAAACAAAAACAAAAAAAAGCAGAAATTAAATCTAAAGGTGCACCTATCTATATAAACTATTTTTATGAATGCATCTGAATCAGTGCTTGTAATAGCTTTAATCTTTCAAAATTAAAAACTAAACAAAATGCCACTTTGCAGTTCAACTCTTAGTTTCTAAGTGGTTTAAGACGTGTAGTATAAAAGGGCTCACACAAACAGGTCATGTATTGTTTGATTAAAAACATGATTTGCTTAATTATGTGCACTCCTAAATAAGCCAAAGTGTTTGGACGTGGTTTGCTTGAATAATTCCTTGATTAATTATAACTGCGCTCTGCTCAAGGGAATTCAACCTGGATTTTTATTTATCTAAAACAGCTTTGGTTTGATGTCCTTTACTTAAGCACATTTCTATGCAGAAATGCATTCAAATCACTTTTAAAAAACGGTAATGTCCCAAAAAACATTTGTTAGATTTTAGCAAAAACTTTCTTTAAAAAAAAAAAAAAAAAAAGCTCTCAGTTTGCTTTTATTATGTAACAATGCTTTCATTTGAAGAACTGCAATGCTGTAAGTGTGTAATTTTTCTAATATAAAATACACAGCTGCTTTTATTCCTAAAACATTGTTTAAAGAAAGAAAAAAGATTGATGCTAAACAAAGGAGCAAGTAAGAATCAAGACTTCCTCCCAGCTCAATGCACACATAAAATAATTCTGCTGTGAAGTCTTTGTCCACATTAGAGCAACCATGAAGCCACCGACCTGCTCTCCAGTCCTCAACAGAGCAGTGAAACTGCCTGATACTAGAAAAACTATTTATAATCATTACATGGATAATATTTAGAAAAGGTCTTGCTTTTAAGCTAGAAGTATGGCTTTTTGGTAGGATTGAACATTTCTTTTTTAAAACAGTAAATTGATTACTTGAACATCTTGGTTTACTGATTTTAATACAGTTTAAGCTACAAAACTCCCTGTCAAAGCGGCCAACCAGTCCCTCTGCCGGTAGGGTGATCCGCATCCCGAAACACTCTTTGCTCCAGGATGTCGACCCGGTGATCTCGTTGCTCATTCTGAGCACGCCGTCTTTTAAATTTCTTCAGGAGTTCCGTCAGAGGAATTAGGAATTAGTCCATCATGTGGGTGTGCTCTGAAGCACAGAAGTTTACATTTCAGTGCCAGTAGTTTATTAACCAATGTGATGCTTAAATATGTTTTTGTACAACTTTTTTAGTTATAAAAATGATGTGGTTGTGTATTGAGCTGAGCGCTGGCAGATATGCATTAACATGGATGACAGACGACTATTGATTACGTCATTGAGCGGTAGTAGTAACGTCCGAATTTGAAAACACAATTTTTTCCATATCTCTCCACTGGGGGGGATAGGAAGAAGCCAAAGGGGTAGTGAAGCAGTTCTGATTCAGCTAATTCTACCTACTTGGTACTGATTATTTAGACTGGGTTTTTCTTAGGTAAATCAGAATCTTGAATTATCTGATCCAACAGAAGTTTGCCAAGTTTGTCAACAGAAGTACAAAGTTTGTACTGTGGAAATTTATAAGGATAAAAGTACCTCCGGCTACATAATCACATGCTGTCCATCATCTTTATAGTAGCAGAAGCTCAACTGAAAGCAGGAGTAACCCATTCAATCAGGTTTCAGTCTCACCACAAAGCTATAATGTTATAACATCACTGCATGGAAATGTTTTGTTTCTGTTTTCATAAAGGAAATAGACTTTTCACAAATACTGTATTATTAAACCAAGAAAAACCTTTTTTAAGTTGTTTTGCAACTTTCAGTTTCTGAAACCGTGTCTATCCACCATGTTCATCCTACTATTGTTTGTTTTAAGTAGTGCTGTCAATCTATTAAAAAAATTAGATTAATAACAATTTTGGATTGTAATTGATCACAATTAATAACAATGTTTTATTTGGTAAATTTAATACGACAATATACAGTGTGTTTGAACAAAAAAAAGGCCAGAGAGACGCTTTTCCTTCATTTATATTGTCTGAAATGTTTTAATTTGTAAAGTGTTAAGACATCCCAGAAATGTAATTTTTGTGCACAAAACACATCAACAGTTAGATTATAACAATAAAGAATTTTCTGTCTGCAGTGTTACTCCAAGAAAACAAAGATGCTGATATACAGCCATAAGAAACAAACATTGTGTTTTTGCACTTTAAATGGTCTGGGTGAATACTCAAATCTGATTGGCTGCTGGGTGTTGATGCACGCACCCTAAAAAGTAGTTCTGGTAACATAGACCAAATGTTTTATATCACTGCGTAGCTTCTTTAAAACAAACTTTTTGCTTTTTCTTCTGGACAAAAACAAACGGTAAGAAGTGAATTTTCTCTCTGATCTGATGCTTTATTGAACCTATCGTGGCGATCAGCAAATATATCACTTTCCTCTGCCGCTGCAGTTATGGTCTACTGGCCCAGTGATGCATTCTTGTGTTACCGTGACAACGGGCCACACCATGTATGAAATAGTCTGCTTTTTGTGAAAAATAACAAGAATAAAGTACTAAAAATTGATTGAATATGTACTTATTTTGTTAGTGACCATGTTATAAGCTGAATAATGCCTGACGCGAAGTGGAAGACAGTCGCTTCTGACATGTAATTAATCTGCATTAACAAATAATACAGCGCGTTAACACGTTAACATTGACAACCCTAGTTTTAAGACAAGCTTTAATTTTTTTTAAAAAGTGTTTTTACATTTGTAATCAAATACTGAGTGCTTAGACATTCCTAATAAATAAATAAGTTTTAAATGGAAATATCTGGCAAAGTTAGGTTGAACCCATGAAGCTCAAAATGTTGAGAGAAAATGGAAAAAACAGCAGTTACTGAGCGCTCTCAAAATCTAATGTTGTATTAATTATAGTAATTTGAAAGTGTAAACATCATAGCAGTCAGAAGTTATAAGAATAAAAAAATGTGAATAGACGACCCAGAGGTAAGTATACTTATGTATCATATTTCTGCACTGTAAATATCATAAAGAGACCGGACTTTCATAAAAACAGAGGAAATAAATGCACATGTCAGGAAAAGTTCTATTTCAGTCCAAATGGATGTCCTGGTCTTAAGCCGTTCTGATCATGTTTTTATTGTTTTTCTCTTAACTGGAAGACTTCAAGGAGTAATGACCCTGTGTGTTTTAGTGGTTGGTGGCATCGCTTGATCTAACCACAGCATGCATCACCCTGCTAATGAGAAAGTGACAACAAATTATCACAACAGTTTTTTCTTTGTTCACCAGCAACTCTGGCATCACAAAGCTGATCAACATGTGCTGCTCACTGTGTTACTTCCCAGCTGAGTGGTTATTATGTGGTCTAAAAAGGCATGTATTTAAAAATACTGCCACAGTCAGTGACACACTTCTGCGGGTTACAATTCCAGCAATGGTTTACATAGCAACAACTGACAGATTTAAATCCAAAAGAACATGGGACTGAAGACAAAAGAGATTTGCAGGATGCTTCCCAAACTAGGACCAAAAAAACTGAAGAAAACTTATACTTTTTCAATACTTCTATTTCTCCACTAATTATTTTGTACTATTACACCTTTATTTTAGTTTTAGTCAGAGAAATGTTCCAGTCAGCGAAAGGACACATGTTGCAAGCTCTGCGAGCGATCTTTAGATAAAAGTGACTAAAAACCTAATTTATCGCAGAATTACCACAAAAGAAAAGCAGTAACTTCTTCACTACTATGGCCCCGAAGAAGAATCAAATGACGAATGGCGACTTTGACATCAAACAGGCTATTGATGAGATCAATGCTAAGCTAACTCCTTTGCTGGACATTCAAGCTAAGCTAATTCCTCTGACGGAACTCTTGAAGAAATTTAAAAGACAGCGTGCTCAGAATGAGCAACGGGATCACCGGGTTGACATCCTGGAGCAAAGAGTGGATGAAATGGAACAAGAAAAAAGGCAAAATAATGTAATTCTCACTGGTCTACCGATCAAACTCCAGGCGAGGCCTACCGAAGCTACCGCTAGCAGGAGGGCCGGCGGTACTGCCTCTTATCCAGGAGACAGCGTGGAATGTCAAACTGAATCATTTCTTAGGTCTAAAGGGATCTCCCTGGATCTAAATACCATCAAGACCTGCCACCCACTCCCCAGAGAAAAGGACGCAAGCAAACCAGCAATTTTTATCAGGTTGGTGAATCAAAGGTACAAAGTAGCTCTGATGAGAACAAGGGAGATATCTAAAGGGATCAAACATCTTCATTATAGATTGCCAAACAAACCAGGATGTTAAAACGCTGTAAGGAAATACTACACGTGGATGATGAACTGCAGAATCTTTGTCAAACCACTTGGTCATCCGGAGCTGTCTAAAACAATTGTTGTGAACAAAATGAGATATTTTGGGAAGTGCTTGTTTATGGACATCTGAATAGACAAATGGAGTAATAGAATAGACTAACAATTCCAAGAAAATCATGGCACCCAGGATCTTCCACTATCTCTAAGCCTCAACTGTAACCCTGATTTCCAGCAGAGTTCTGACCTGCAGACAACATGCTTGCTGCAATATCAACTGCAGAGGGACAACGATCCTGACAAACAACGTCTGCAGACACAACACAGAAGAAAAACTTTATAAACTCTCTTAAACCCAGGATAGCTGTTAATCAGACAGCCAAAGAAGGAATACAATCCACAAACAATAAACAGAATATGGACCTCTTTATTGCACAGCATCACCATATAATCACAACAGTAAATTTCTGGAATTAACTATTGATCATTGTTAAAATGATAGATCTCTAATCATCACTTCGCTTGGTTCATAAAATGTGACTTATAACTACTGATTTTCCGAATAAAAAAATAATCTGTACATAATTTTAATCTTTGATACTTAATCTATATTCACTTTTAATTATTTTTTTCTACTGATTAAAATCTGCATTTATTTTAAAGTTTGATACTTGATCTGCATAAGATATGATGAATTCTGAAATAATCTTAAATTCAGTGTCATGATCATTATGCATTTCATCTTGTCAAATGATTTATTGAAGCTTAAGAATTTTTAATGATCTGAATTTATGTTGGTAATGTATAAAGCTCTGATTAGAAGTTATGAACCGGAAACTAATAACATATATAAAGTAAATGGTTAGGCGAATACGGGGTGGGATTATATAGATTCGCTTCCTTTCACTCCCTTTCAAGCAATCTACAATTATCCAATGTTTGATATGTCTTTGTATAGATTTAAACCTTTGTTGATTGTACTATTTATGTATTTTTCTTGCTTTGATTGCTTGAAATAAACTATTTCAAATAACAAAAATTCAAATCATATATGTAAGCGATGAGGTGAATTTTATCATGCAGAAGAGATGTGTGGGATCTCCTCTTCGTGCTACAATCCACTACTAAAACTCAGGTATGACTGGAATGTTTGCAGATCAAAAATGACATATGTAAACATGTTCTTATATATATATATATATATAAAGAAAATTAGGATTGAAACTGAGTTACTGAGTATTTCTCTTTCCAAACTGCTGTGAATCAGGAGCAGATGAAAACTGCCATTAGAAAAAGCCTGTAGTTGTTTCATACAAACTACTATCAGCAGGCTACAAGCTCAATGCTCTGCTCCATTCTGATGCATCCACTTGCAGACAAAATGACCCATGTATGTCTCTGTCGTCCTTGTCTGGCTCAAAACTGTACAGCT
This sequence comes from Adrianichthys oophorus, assembly GCA_036245035.1. Classification (NCBI taxonomy): domain Eukaryota; kingdom Metazoa; phylum Chordata; class Actinopteri; order Beloniformes; family Adrianichthyidae; genus Adrianichthys; species Adrianichthys oophorus. The sequence goes on from BSAI01000096.1 coordinate 15,417,762, forward strand.
GAATAGCTCAGACATTGCACGCCATCATTGATACACCAGTATTGTTACATGTGTGTGTGGGGGGGTGCAAGCTAGTGGGAGGGCGTGTAAACAGATGGATGATGGGAAGTCAGGGTAGGCTTACTCCACACAAACAGTCCCACCCACAATTCAAGAAGCTGCAAAGCTAATGTCCTAGAAAATTATACCGTTTTTTTTTTTTAATTTATATTTTATTTTGGCTAAAAACGACCATCATAATTTAAAGACCATGGGGGATGCTTCGAAAATAGATCAACCTAGGTTTGGAGTGGGACTTTAACAGCAGACTTGTGATCCCTTCATGAGGTGCAGTTTTACTAGACCTGAACATTTCCTTTCCAATAATATTTACAGAAAAATACTTAAATTAAGACCAAAATATTCATTTTTTTATTTGGGAAAAGCCTATTTTACACATTGCAGAGCAATAGTATTTAATCGTGTTTATGTTGGCCTCACATTTAGTCTCGATGTCATGTTAAAAACTGAATTCAATCTAACTAGAACCAACACAAGGCGTTCAAATCCCTCTTACAAAGCACAGCAGAGAAAAAGTTTGTTTCAGTTTTGTTGAAGGAAGTGAGGAACTCCGCATCATGCATAGCTCTGCCCTCAAACCCCTTCCTCATAAAGGATGACCAACTGTTCTCTGGAGTGTAAAGTCTGTCCTTTTGCAGAAAAGGCGGAAGAATGAATGAGCCTACCTTCATCACAGCGAGTCCTCCGCGAGAGCAGAGCCAGGAATCCGAGGCTGAAAACAGAGGATCCGGTTAGCCATCAGACAAGGAGCCAGTTTCAGTCTGCCACAACAAGACACGACTGTGTTATGATGACATCACTTCTTCTGCTCCGCTGATGGATGAAACAGCGGGCGCGCGTGCACAGCCTCCTCGTGCTTTTGTTTGAACCTGCTCGAATCAAAACTGGGTCCAGAACCGGGGTGTGTGTTTTCCAGCGGGCGGATCGCCCCTGTGCAGAGCCCTTTAAGGCGTTTATGTAACGCCTGCTGTACCGCTGCCAGTCGGACTCCAGCGCGGAACGGTCTGCACAAAGGCACGGACGGCGATCGGGATGACACCGTTCGAGCCGCGCCGTTCTCCGGCTCTTGCAACGCTAAGCGCCCGCCGTCTGCGCCGCACCGACTAGAGCAAGCGTTCAGCAGGGAATGACGCCATTTCTGAGGCGAAATGTGCTCCGCGATTGACGCCTCTTCACCGAGCCATTTTCCTCCGGGACTCGGACTTCTTCTTTTTTTTTTTTTTTTGCTCGGAGACGGTCGGTTCTCGCTTCTCCAAACAGCGTCTCCGCAGAGTCCGCTTCACACCGATCATAAGTAACACAAAACCCAAACAGCGACCGGAGCTGTGTCGCAATGTCCAGCCATAAGTTGAATAAAGTGCGACTCGGAGGCGGTGACAGATTACCAAAAAAAAAAAAAAAAGTCTCCCCAGAAAACATGTCATCGACCGGTCTGACGGTTCCGCTGAGAGCGGGCTTCGCTTCTGACAGTCGAAATAAAAGGTTTGCAACAAGGTCAAGCTCGGTCTGCGTCGCTGCGACGTCGCCTTCATTTTTATATATTTTTTTGCATTTTTATTTTAGTGAGAGGAACCAAGGTCGAAGCCCTCGTTTTGTGGCTCCGGAATAACCGCGGAGGATACAATGTCATCCGCCCCAGACGGCGACTGAACACCGACAACCACCTCCTCCCGGGTCCAACAACACGGGAGTCCATTTAAACCAGATTACTCAACGATTTCATTTGTTAACGCGACGCTACGGAAATGTAAAAAAAAAAAAAAGAAACACAACAACAGTGCTCAAACGAACACAAAACCGGGTTTAAATCTGTTAGGAACCCATCCGGTTCTGCAAAGAACCGCGGATCCGACTCGGAGAGAGATAAACGAGTCCAGTTTCTACTGGACAAGTCGATCGTGAAGAGCGGAGGACTGCACAAAAGAAACGCCTGACAATGCAATTTACCTGTTAAACAACACGGTTCACGCTAACGGACCCCCATCCTGCAATCGCGTCGAAGCGGTCCGGGCCGAAAACGGGTCCGAATAATTTCCACTTTCTCCGTCGGTTGGAGAACACAGTGACAAGCGGCGCGCGACGACAGCCTCCCCGAGGATTCCTCTGTTTCAGTCCCGCCGTGTTCCGCCTCGGAGCAGCGGAGCCTTTCCCTGCGTTCAACCGGGGAGCTAAACCACAACTTTGTTATCAAGTTTTTTTTAATTTTCCAAATGATCTGCAGTCCGGTCAACTTGTTCATTCATTCAATCGAACCCCCCCGAAGAACATCATTAGTTAACAAGTTAGCTAACGTCACGGTCGACTTGGTAGCAGCAGGGAAACATGCTAGAAAAATGTTGAAAATAGCGAACAAAAGCCGACTTACCGAAGCTGTCAAGTTGAAAAACTTCGATTTTTTCGACAAAAGCGTATTAATAATCCATAGGAACATTTATGGAGGAAAGATGTCCGGTTTTAACGTCGTCTGTTTGCCCCTGGTTGATGTTGGATGCGGATTGATAAAAGTGCTTTTCGCAGAGCTGCTGTTTGCCTTGTTTGAGTGGCTCATAGGTCTCTCCGTGATCCCCCCTCCCATCTCCTGAGAATGATTGACGTGCCAAACAGTCCCGCCTTACGTGAATGTTTGTTCACTGATTGGGCAAAAAAGTACAGGGACACGTCTTTGTGGTTCATGATTGGCTCATTCGGGAGATAAATATCTACATTGATACTGAGTGGCTGTGACGAAGCAGGGCAAAAACTACAAGCCCCAGTTTGACGAAACCTATGCACGTTCGATTTGTATCACAGAGTGCCCCGATTATTGTGAAAGCGATGTTTACATTTCCTAAATGAGGTGTCGCTTTCAACCGGCAATGGAGATTTTTTAAGCAAACATACATTTAGTGAGGAAACCCCGGTTGAACGTTACCCACCATTCTGCGCCTGCTCTGTAGTTTGACCGCAGCGTATATAGCTAGCTCTTTCAAGGCATCTCTACTGGAAACTGTCTGTACAATGCGCCATTGTAACACTGCTAGCTTAGCATAGCATCGAGCGAATATAGGAAGGCCATCGGACCTAAAATGAGCTCAGAGCGTGAAAGTGGAGACAATATCAAGAGCGTCGAATAGCGCAAAGGTTTATTTTGAAGAAAGTGGGAGAAAATAAGGAGTCATCGGTGACACGGCGGTATATTTATGTAGGCCTGCTAATGTGAGCTAGCTAGCAGCGTGGCTAACCGGAATTCACGAGCGGCTTGTCATCGACTGATACGCGTCAGACAAGGTGGGTGGGGTCAAGAGCACACAATTTATCCCATCGGTGTGCACTTGAATGTGTATTGTTTTTATTCATAGGGTGACCTTTGACACCAACATGTTAGTAAGAGATGATGGAAAAATTACAACTTGCAAAAATGGGAAATCAGCTGAAAAAAAAAATCAAAGTCAAATGCCAATTTTACAATTTCAATCAATCCTGTTAAATGATTTTTTGGTGCCAATAATGATGATGTTTTTTTCTGGATTGTCTTTAGTTTCTTTATTTTGATATAATAGCTAATTTATTGTTAAACATTCGTGTGATTGACTGGATCTTTTTACAAGTTTAGTCATGTCATGCTGGTTGTTCATGTCTTTCCCTTCATGTTTTGTATTTTTATAAGTTGACAGAGTATTATGTACTTTGCTACTCCTGCATATTTATATATCAATACATGTGAAGTTTGTGCTTAGTTTTTCATTTTTCCCACAGTTCGATATAATATTGGTTTGTTTGCCTCTAAAGTTCTGGCATATATTTCTTATTAATGTCAACAGAATATTTTAGGTTAATGTGCAAACAGCAGTTATGTGCACAATCTGATTTTTTTTCTCAAATCATTGCCATTGCTATATAGTTCAAAACAAAGTTTGACATACTAAATTTAAGCTTGGAAAATCTGCAATTAACTTACTAAGATACAGTCACTGAGTAAACGGTGATGTTTCTCTTTTTGTACTGATAGTTGACATTAACTTGAAACAATGGCCGGTGCCTCAGAAGCTGCCTCTGACCGAATTTTGCTGGAACCATACAAGTACTTGTTGCAACTTCCAGGTGAGTCTTTTTTCACATTCGGTAATTGTAACAGCTACACCTAACTATTCTGTTTTGATAGTAATAAAATAAGTAAATATACCTAAAAAAATAAGGTCAGATATTTTGATGCAGATACAAAATGAACAGGATTGATTTTAGTAAGTGACATTGGGCAGAATTTGTTGTTCTGAGGTTTAAAGTGAATGCTGGATAGCTCCAATATTGCTCGCCATTTTTGTTGGACCGATGACTTTAGGCTAGGGGTGTAATCTAGCTGTAAATCATGTAAACGGAGAGCTCTCAGCAATTAGGAGAGGAAGGGGGGGCAGGGGTACTCCGGATGATACTATTGAAGAATTCATTTCAGATTTTTAGCCCTTGCTGCATTCAGATTTCTTGCGATCTTGAGAAAATTTACAACAATATAAAAGTATTAAAAGGGGGTGATGTTTCTAAGCTCAAACCAGAAAATATTATCTGTCGGGAAAGATTTTACTGGTTTTCAGTTTTTTACTCTCAAATGTGTTGGAGTTTGTACAAAGAACATCTTTGAAAATATTCTCTTTGCTGCTCACATTAACTTCAGCAAAAATGTACACTTAAATGCAGCCTCTGTGGTCTATGGTCTGCAGAGAATTGTGTAGTTTCAGCAATACGGACAGGCAAGTTTTCATGCTCAGCTATAGATTATTACTGTGCTTGAATGACAGGAAATCCTCATAGATGTTTGTTACACAGATAAGGGATAAGATGAGAGTAACTTTAACCCATTAAACATTGTTTCTAAATAATGTATTTTTCTCTCTAAATTTAGGGAAGCAAGTAAGAACAAAGCTAGCACAAGCATTTAACCACTGGCTGAATATTCCTGATGACAAACTGCAGGTAAAAAATCTTTTCAGATGTTTCTCTATTTTATAGTTGTTTGATTTGGAAACATGTTTGTTTAACGAACTTGGTGGGTAAAGAAAGGGCCGATTTGTTATTGATTGTATGTTTGCTGCTGCACGTGAATGAATAAACGCGGCATTTTCATTTGTGCAAACAGTTTTTTTTTTAACTTCCAGCAGACAGTTTACAAATAGACATATACTCTGAGAAGATGATTGAAAACTGAACATTTTAGAATCTGATCTGATCAGTAGTCCTAGTTTAAGTACTGCATGTCACTAAAATAACAGGTTTAACTTCTTACAGAATATCTTGTTAAAAATATATAGATATTTTGTTTAGTAAATTTTAAATTGATTGGATTTATTTATCCTCTACGTAAGACATATTTATGAATTTCTTTTGTTTATATTTTGTTTTAAAAACTAGACTTTTTTTTTTTTAAAGACTAGCGTAAGTGTCATGTTGAATTGTTCTTAGTATGAGGCAAAACTTCATGTCAGTAAACACCTGTTTTTTGAATTTCCAAAATTGATGAAAATCTTTTCAGAAGTGTGTTACTTTGTAACGGTTAAGCTATGTTCACACCGCCATCGGCATCGTGTTCTAGCAACCACTTTCAATGAAAAGTTTATGTTAATGCGTGTTTTGGGCTTCTGTGTTCAAAACTCTTGTTCACACATTGCTACACAAGTATTTACCACTGTTTTCGGGCTCTACATGCAAAACGGGTGGCCATTAAACGCATGTTGAAAGTTAAACCAGTTGAACCAATCTGAGATTTGGAATTAATATACGGATGGCGTTCCCTTTAATTCAAAGAAGTGCCAACCGTTTGAAAGTTGATCATAGGGGAGAAATTAATAATTGCGGCTTGTGCCTGGACAGAATTAGATGACAGTCTTTCATATGTCAAAATAGAGCCGTGAAAGAAAATGCCTGGAAAGCACCAAACCTCTTCCAACTGTAGGTGGCGACATGTCCTAATAAACAGTAGAAAAAGAAAAGAAGAACAGGTCCCTCTGCTCGTCCAGTGTGAACAGCATTGACTAAAGAACCCACGTCACACGCCTGGTGTGAACGTAGCTCAAGTCTTTATTTACACAGATAAGACGGGAGGTTTTAGTGTGATTGAGAGTTTTTCTTGTTGATCGCCTGTGGTACATTAATGCCTTTTGAACTTTTGTGCCCTGATCACATTTGACTGACGGAATTGGTGATAATCAGCAAAAAATTCAAACATCTATATTCATGTTTGTGGAATTTACAGCTTCTCTTGTATGCAGCCGGTTACACAAGCAGGATTATCAGCATTCCTCATTATTTTCAGATTAATGAGGCCACCTGCTCTGGTTTTCTTTGAACAGCTGAAGCTGCTGACCTTCTACTTGTTCCTCAAAGATGCTGAAGGCTGGAGGCATGAAGATATTGACACGTATGCTCTGCTGTCGGCTCTTGTTTTGTTTGCAGTTCGGCAGGCTCGCCTTTGTCCTGAATATTTTATTAACTTTCTCCAAACAAAGGAAACTCGGTCCTGCAGCAAGAGGTCGGAGGTCACAGTGTGGTTTCCTGAGATCATTAAGCTTCACCTGATAAAGCTTACTTGAAGAGCTCTTGAGTTTTCTAGATCGGTCTGGTGTTTGCCGTTCCTTCACACAGAACAAATCCATCTCATCCTTTGTTATTAATCCCACCTTTCACATCACTGCTGCAGAGGATCACTAAAACAAATCTGATGCAATCGAGGATGGACATTCAAACAGGCTGTGGGCTGTTTTTGTAGCTCTCCTCGTTTGTAGGAAAGATGGAGTGCAAACCGCATTTCTCGATGCACTTTCATGGTCTGGATTCTTCTGCAAATTTTCTCTCAGTCTTTTGGTCTGTTCATAGAGATCTCCTTGTTAGGGCCCGTTATGTATTGGAGGTTCAGATTTGCACAGCATCTCTGTAAACTCCTGCTGAACCCATCACACACTGAGAGCAGCCCTCCTGTCATCCTGAATACACGGCTGCCAAGAAGCTGCCGCCATGGAAACAGCGACACGGCTCTCTTATTCACTCAGTGGTGCATTTTCTGTCCCATCCCATATGGGTTTCAGTGCTGTCACTCAGCGCAGCTCGTGGATGTTCCTCCGGTTCTTCATTCTCCTTTCAGACTTTTTATCGCTGCCTTCCCGAGATGGAAAAGTTGGATTTTATTTACGCCCGTCTTTTATTCTCAAAGTCTGTGACTTTTTTTTTTAAACTGTCGTCATTTGTGCACTAAAATGAGAGTAATCAGGATCCCAAAGTGGAACAGACTGAGGTGTTCACTGGCACATTAGTTTGCTACGTTTGAAAGAACGCGAGATTTTCTGACACATACGATTTGGAACGTGCAGTTATGAAGATCAGCTGATCTGCTCAGTAACATCTGAGTGATGTTTCATGAAGGCTGCAGGTTTTCTTTGGCTTTTTCCCTTCACTGAGTTTCTGTCAGCTGTCTCTGCATCTGTCCGTCTTTGTGATTGATCTTCATCCCTTCTACAAAAGAGTTTTTCCCTTTTGTTGCTTTAAGGACAGATCTGTTTGTGTTCTTCATATTTTAGTTACGTTTTCTTTAAAATCTAAAATTCCAAAAATCTTTCATATTTTTAGTTAAATCAACTGTTGTTGCTTGACTTGTTTTATAGTTTGTCCCACATTTTACAGTATCAAATGCTGACTCAGCTGAGAACAAAGAGCAAAACAGTCATTACTAAAATATAAACTATTCTCCAATAAAGATTGTGTAACCTGCCAATTTATTAAATGTTTTCCTTTTTTTAGAGATCAAAACTCTTAAAAATGTCCAAAATATCTTAAAGAATAATGAATCTGCTTTTTTAGAATGTGATCTCCTTCAGAACCGACTCTTCTCCGTAGTTTCTGCATTAATTGATCCTAAATTGGATCAAGTGCGAGTAACTTCTGGCTGAAATCTATAAAGCTTCTCCATTGATTTTGGCGATTGGCTCTGAGAATGTTGGTAGACCTTCGAAAAGCCCAAACACTTTTGGTGAAAAGTCCTGTTTGGTGTTGAATGCTGCTGCTGAGTTCTGAGGCGGTTATTGATGAGATGTTCTCTGGTCCCCTGCCGTTGCTCTTGCTGTTAATCCTGCCAGGGAATCCCGATATTTGCATTCAGTAAAGACTCAGCGTGCATTCATTGTGGTTTGATGTTTTTGTAAGTGGTTCACTGATGCTGCAGGGAGAGCATCCGATGGGAGACGGCTGGAGCGACGGTTGTTTCTGGCGGATGCCCCGCTCCTCTGGCCCGGCCTTGGCCCTCTGCCCGACCCACTGAGTCTCTCTTTGTGCTCTTGGGTCGCGGCACTCGTCTTAAATCGGCTCTCCAACAGGCGGCACAGCCATCGGCACCTCAACTACCCCCACAACAGAAGTTCTCATCAGATGCGTGATGGCGGACGATGTCTAAAGAGGAATTTAATCTTCAGTCTGTCAGCAAATTGGCCAGAATTTTAGCAGGATTTGGAATGAATCCTTTGGAGCAAATAGACATGCTCAATTCTTTATCATAAAAAGTTTTATGAAACTCCCAGAAAGGGGGTTCACTTGGGTAAAACATCCCAGCAGACCAGAGAAGCTCCTCTTTTGTCATTGTAGAGCTCTTCATATTTGTAGCTGCTGCCATTGTTGATATCAAAGCTGTGATCAGCTAACAATGTAGACATGGCTCCCTCTGCTGCTTGTAAGCGGTAATGCACAATTAAGAAATAAAGAAATAAACCTCAGTTCAAATGAAAAAAAAGTTTTTAGTTTTAAAAAAATAACTAAAGTGAAAGTAAGTATTAAAGTAACATAAATAAAACATTTTCAAACTTTGTTAAAATTATTCACAAACAGTTGAAGGACAGTATGTATTACAAGTTGAACTCAAACATTTTGACAGACTTTTGTGTGACGTGTACCACAGAAAATCAATCGGTCAGTGAGCCCAACAAAAGTGTGCCTTATTGTTAGGTGGTTAAAAATTAGATTTAAATTGTTATTATTATACAATATTTTCAATGATTAATGAAATTGTTTAATATTTAAACTAATAAAAATGAGTAACCAGGATTTATTTAAAATGTAGTCACTAAATGTTGAGTTTTTGGGGACAAAATATTAATTGTCAGAAATGTGTGTTTGTTGTTTAGGTGATTATAGAGGTGACTGAGATGCTCCACAATGCCAGTTTGTTGATAGATGACATTGAAGACAACTCCAAGCTACGTCGGAGCTTCCCGGTGGCCCACAGCATCTACGGCATTCCCTCGGTCATCAACTCGGCCAACTACGTCTATTTCCTGGGCTTGGAGAAGGTCCTGACTCTGAAACACCCGGAAGCGGTGCGAGTTTTCACCAGTCAGCTGCTGGAGCTGCACCGCGGCCAGGGCCTGGACATCCACTGGAGAGACACCTACACCTGTCCCACTGAGGAGGAGTACCGCAGCATGGTGCTGCAGAAGACCGGCGGGCTGTTTGGGCTGGCCGTGGGACTGATGCAGCTCTTTTCAGAGTGGAAGCAGGACCTCAAACCCCTCCTGGACACCATGGGTCTGTTTTTCCAGATCCGGGACGACTACGCCAACCTGAGCTCCAACGAGTACAGTGAGAACAAGAGTTTCTGCGAGGACCTGACCGAAGGCAAGTTCTCCTTCCCCACCATCCACGCCATATGGTCCCGCCCAGAGAGCACCCAGGTGCAGAACATCCTGAGGCAGCGCACGGAGAACATGGATATCAAAAAGTACTGCGTGGACTACCTGGAGAAGGTTGGCTCTTTTGCCTACACCCGTCACACCCTGAGGGATCTGGAGGTGGAGGCGTACCGGCTCATCAGGGACTTGGGGGGGAACCCTCAGTTGGAGGCTCTGGTCAAACAGCTCAGCCAGATGCACCACGAAGCTGAAGCCACAGCCAACTCCAGCAGTGAGCCAGACGCTGGCCCAAAGCACTGATCAATGCTCCTCCCACTCCTGCCGACGCACTGGCACATGAACACCGAGGTTCAGCCGCTGAGCACACGCAACCGATGCCTTACTTGAATTTTTAACCCTTTTTACAGAAACCCTCTGAAGGCCTTTCTTTTGATGTGCATTACAACACGCTTCTTTGTTCCTTTTAATGATGTCTGGATGACAGGTGGGGTTTTTCTAGAGGGTTCCTGTTGGTGTGAATGTTGGTGAGGGTCGTGAATCTGTCCTGGTACTGAAGGAGCAGGGGTCCAGAACCAACGTGAAGCCAACCTTTGAGTCGTGTGGAAGATTCATGTGTGAACGCTACTCTAATGTGAAAACGTATTTATATGTTGAATAAAAAAATCTAATCAGTCACAGAAGCTTGTCTGAGATTTTGTTAACATCTGGGCTGAACACATTCAATAATTGATTAAAATTGATCTTTTACAACATGCAAAATCTATTCAAAAATCCATTCTGTAATTTGTCTCAAATGCAGTCACTTCTATTCTTTTTAATGCAAAAAAGGTGTTTGTTTTTAACTTATAAATCTATAATGTCATAAGTAAAAGTCATTTCTGTTCAGCTTGTATCGGAACAGTGTTATAGCCAAACAGAATTTGCTTCAAATGTCAAAAGGTGAATTTAATCAAATAGATTCTGAATTTTGGCAGTGATATCAGCTCTCAGTGCACCACAAACAACCAGATTTACTTCAAACGTTATGCCTTAGTCCCAGCTGTCCTTTGGGGTGAATACAAAATGTCAGCATCATAGACTGCTTAGAGAACCACTAGAGATGATGCATGCTGTGGGCCACAAGTTGTAGTAAACACTTTTACAACACGTAAAGGGGGAAGTAGGTGACCTGCACAAGAATACTAATAGTGCTGTTAACGTGATAAGTGCGTGCTTCTTGGACAAGCGGAGCGTGGTTTGTGTCGGCGTCCTTCGGGCATTGACGCATCACGAGCACACCCTGTACATGGTCAGCAAGGAGTCAGTGCTCACACATTATCAGTTGGAGTGTCACCGTACTACAGCATCAGTGTGTGGAACTTCCATCATCCCTACCAATACTTCACGATACCCTTACCGCACACACTACAATGTCATGACGTCCCTTGGGGCGGCTGTACGACCCTCAAGGGAACTGCAAGACACACCTGCACTCCCCTTAAGGTTCGGCCGCTCCTCTATGACCCTCCGCAGACTCGGACAACCCGAAAACCCGCATGTGACGAAGGCTTTAAGAAACTTTTCTACTTCTTTCCTACTTGGATATTTATTCACCTGCTTTCATCCTCAGGTGAGGAACCTTGAACAGTTTCTGTTGTTTATTTTGGAACTACTGGGACCAGGATACAAATCCATTTTTTCCCTCTCAGCTGCCGAAAAGCATAACAGAGAGCTCTTTTTTTTTGGACTCAGTGCAGCTTTTGACAGCAGCAATGTAATTAATTATGTGTCTTTTGGATTGAATTGTGCCTTCAGTGAAAACACATCTATTTATCAAAATGTCAAGTTCCCAGAAATCCACGGGACCGGCCTCTCTGCTAAAATTTCCTCCAAGCACGACAATTTAATGCAAATGCACTTCTGATTTGATAAACAGGAGGCATATGAAGAGGCTTTTGCAGAGACGGCTTAAGTCCATCCCAATAATTAAAGCTGCTAACGTCTTTTTTTTTTTTTTTGCTCCCATTCCAGGTTGATAAGATTGATTTTCTTCACCCTCAGTGTCTGAGTTGTGTCTGAAAGCAAAATAGCTTTTGTGTGAGGATGCTGGTTCAGTCGCAGCATCCTCCATCCTTCGCAGGCTTTGAATTATTCCTCACACAGCAGCACTTGTTACCTGGAAGAGGAAATTTCATAAACCCTCTGTGAGAAAACAAGAAAGCTTGTTTCAGCAAATGTCAATAGTGAAGGTTTAGCTGCATTCTGGCCGTTTGTTCTTTTAAAAATGGCAGAGATTTTTCCAGGTGTACACATTAACACCTCCATGCAGTCCTTCACTGCTGCACTCCTCCACCGGAGCGCCTGGCAGGACATTTTCCTTCCACCTACGTGAAGCTCTGAAGGCTTTCAGAGTGACCAGGTCTGCAGAATGAACTCTGCTGCAGAGTCGCAGCAAGAAGAAACAGCTGCTTTATGGGGTCGAATCAAGATCAGCTTAAAAGGATGAAAAGAGAGACTGTAAATTTGAAGAAAAAAAGTTTTTGAACATTAAAAACCAAACATGAAAGTACACATTTTGAAATTATGACATTTTGGGGTGAAAAACCTGCACATTTAAAACATGGATTAAACAAAACTATGAAACTAAAACTGTTAGCAAATTAGAAACATTATCTTAGTTAATTTATTATATTAACAGCCGCTGTTTTATATTCTCACTTTTTTTTTTTCATTTTTCTCAATTTACAGTTGCAATTCAGATTTTTTCTTTTTGATGTTGATCCTAATTTTAGCTGCGAGCGAGGATTTGACTCCGTTGGCTACTGGAACATGACTGAGGTAAACAGACTTTATGGGGATATCATTTCTGCACCAAAACAGTGTCTGTTTTTGCACTGCCAGTTATTATTTTTTTTATTTTTTAATTCAAGCTCAGATGTACTTGTTTTTCAAAATTTAAATATTTCTATCAAGTTTTTTTTTTCAAATTGACATTCTTGTCAAATTTTCAATATATTTTTCATGTTTTAGACATATTTTTCAAATTATCTTATCAAAATGTTTAATATTTCTATCATGTTAAAACATATTTTTTATTTCAATATTTCTTTAAAGTTATCAATGTGTGCTGGTTTGCTGTCACTCCCCCAACTCTGCAGTTTCTGTCGAGTTTCAACTGCAGAACACAAAACAAACAAACCGATTTCATCAGGTTTTAGACTTTAAAAATATGGACAAACTTGTTAACTGGATCCTAAAGAATTTCTTTCGTGCAAAAATATCAACAGATTCGACCTTAAATATAAAAAACAGGGTCATGCTTCAACGCAAAAGAGAATAATATTTATCAGAGTGTGGTTGTGGTATTGATGTCACTGCTCCCACAGCACATGCTCTCATGCATAATTCTGCAGGCACTCGCTTGTTTGCAAAAACCTCAAGGCATCCTAATCTCCCGTTGGGAACTAAAAAGAGAAGACAAAGTCCTCCATGACTGTGGAATGGATGCCTCCGTGTTTAAAGCAGCAATGCTCCCCAGGTTTGATGATCAGATCTGCAGCAGAGCAACTGCAGCAGGAGGTCAGCAGATGGAGAGCAGGACATCTGACAAAAGACGCTTTTGAAATGCATTGGAGGGTCAGGAAATGCACGCCTGTATTTCAGAGACTCTGCAACTTCAATTTCCATTTCATCCAAACATTCCAGTCTTCAACTAAATGCAACGACAAATATCCAGGTCCTGTTGGTGGAGAAGCTACAGGTCACATTATGGGTTCCATCAAAGCCCTGAGTGGTTTCCAAGAACCCCATCCTGCGCTCATTCACCTTCATATACAGGGTAAAGGCTTCAGTAATGACTGAGCTAATTATCTCCCACAAACACTTTGGTGGAAGTTCTGCACAGGTCAAGTGGGTTTGTAAAACTGCGATGCTCTCAGCGTTCTCATCATCGTTATCAAAGTGTGTAATTATGCGAACCGTCTGAAAGCTCAGCCGCGGAGTCATCCAACCCAGAGCGTCACGCAGAGTTTCACAGCTGTCTTCTGCAAATGTTAGCAAAAAAAAAAAGCCGTGGAGATGCAACGGAAATGAGGCAGAGAGCTGTGGGTGGGATTTCAAATAGGGGAAGGAAAACTTTGCCCCATCAGGGCGCAGTTGTGCGTCTAATAATATCGCCTTGATTCGTGTGTAGAAGATCAGCGAGGAAACGCCGGTTTTAGGAAGCCGAAGAAATGTTTTCCCCAGTTTGGAGCACACAGAGGAGGAAGAGGATGGAGCCGCTGGAGAAAAGCAGGCTGATTGACAGAGTATGCAGATGCTCAGAGCTCAGCAGGCCCCAAGCCTCCTTCCTTATATCTGGATGTACCTGATCTGAGATGCAAACACTTCGGTGCCACAGGCACAATTCCTTTCATCCATAACATACTCTATATTGCAGAAGAAACAGGCAGAAGTCATCCATAAATCAGAAAACTGTCTGTCATACTCATCTTCCTTGCAGCTCAAATCCAAAACATTTCTAATCGAAACAAAAGAAGCAAAATCTAAAGTAAATTTTCTGTTTTGGATTGAACTCGTGGAACATTCATCTGATGTCCATTCTCGGCCAACCTGAGCCTCTTCTTCTGCCTCAAGGTGCAGTAAAGGGTGAGTCCAAAATAGTAACCAAAGTTCATCAATAATGAATGGAAAAGTGCAGTAAAGAGCCTGCATGCATCCTCTGTAGCTGAATCTTAACACAGAAATCATCCAGATCTGACAGCCGTCACAGCTGTACCGTAAACAAACACGAAGGCCGAAAACTTCACGGATTAATTAAAGGGATTATTTAAGATAATAAACTTCAAGTTAAATGAACTACTAAAGAAGTTGAAGGGAAACGCTTTATTTCAATTAGAGCTGCAGCTAATGATTGTTTTATCGACTATTTTCAGATTCTTCACAAGTAGTTTCAGCTAAGAAGCTTCTATGCTTGTTCCGTGTTCTTCCGAAAAGCCTCACGCCTGCAGCAGAGAGGACCTTCATTCAACTTCTAATCAATTCATTTTATATTTAATTAAAATCCCACTCACATCCTCTTTGATCCATTATAAAAGCGTTCCCAGTGGTCTTTTAGTTATGATTATACGGTTTTTAGCCAAAAACCTGTTGTTTTCTAGGACATTACTTTGTCACTAAACCACCATGATCCTCCTCTTCATTTCAGTTTTGGTGCTTTTTTTTTCTCTTCGTCATCACTGTGCAAAACTCCCTTTCCTCAGTTTAAACTCAAATTTGAACTATTCTGACAAATTAAAGAACCAACTGGAAATAATCTAACAGATCACGGAATAAGTTGATGGAGAGGATTGAAAAGGTCTCAGGAGATGCTGTTCTGTTAAATCCAAATAAATCAGACTCAAATTTGTGACACTGACTCATTCTATCCAATCTGCAGCACAGAGAGACCAAGATGAAAATGGTTTTTCTAAATTCATATCGACACTAACAGTTTGGTCTATTTTTAAGTCGCATGCAGATGATTGAACTTTGGAGAAAGATGGCTGATATTAAAAAATATAATGCAAACGTTCTCGGTCTAATATTCTAATCAAACAGATTGAAGAATCCGATTGTGGTTCAGTCAGAGGAGATCTTCTCACTAAGCCTCCTATGAACTGTGGGATCACTTCTCCAGGATTCCAGGTTGGAAGTGACTTTATTTTCTCGTGTACCGATCTCTTCAGCATCAAAGGATTTCTTGCTCGCCTCCTGATATTTTATTTCACACCATCGCACTCTTACCGGTTACGAGATGTGAGCGTTTTGAACGTCCAGGTAGGACTCTGAATGATGATGTGCTGTCAGAGGAGTAACAGCAGCTTTTACTTCATTATCATTAGAGAACCCTGAGGGGAATCAGACCTACGGAGGCTCAGGGAAACACCAAGCAGCTGACGACAGGTGAAAATGGATCTGCTGCATTTGAAAGAGGAGGTTTCAGAAGATTTGGAGGATGGCGGTCTCTACACCCCGCTCATCAAACTTTAGATAAACTCAATCACTTTGTCATCAACAGAGGAAGAAAGTGCAAAGAAGAGAGATTTATCATCAGCTCTTCTCAAATGCTCTTTTACCCCTCCATTGTGGCTTTCTGAATGAATCAAATTTAAAAGGAACAACATTTTGACTAAAAGGTGAAGCTAAACAAAACAGTTGAATGCGTTTTTTAACTATTTCCCCCGAGAGGCTCGTGACTACAGTACCCATAATGCTCCATCAAGCGGTGCAGCTTCATAGTTAACCACATACATCTTTTTGAGCGCCGGGTACCACAAAAAATGGTTTGAGGTCAGTAAGCACAACCAGAATTCATACGCAAGGCACGCTGGATTATAAAGGGGGCTGTATTTTTAAAAATAAATTAAGGATTTTAGTGCATATTATGGTCAAAAACCTCACTTCTGGTCACTTAGTTAGCTGTAGTTTAAATTGTTAGGTTAATGAATCTATGGTTGAAGGGCACCAACAAAAAGAAATAGTATGGTAGTTTTTTTTTTCTTTTGTCACGGCTGGCATGACATTACCTTGACTTAAACTACATTTGCTTCAGTGAGATGATCCTACGTGACACAGGGTGTCTTATTTTGAAGGTCATGTTGAAAGGACATTGTACGACAGCATCACCCGTACATCATAAGTGTGTACAACTTCCATTAGCCTTACAAATACGTCACAATCATTTACCACACACACACAATAACGGTACGTTCCATTGTCATGGTGTCCCTTGAGGTGGTTGAACGAGCCTCAAGGAAGCTGCAAGACACACCTGCGCTCCCCTTAAGATGCCGCCGCCCCTCTCTATGACCCTCCAAGGACCCAGACAACCCAAAAACCCGCAAAACCTGTACGGGCGCATATGACTAAGGCGTTAGAGTTGACAGATGTGCATCTGACAGCGAGCCGAAAGAAAAAACAATGAGAAAGGAAATGTCTCCACTCACGACTAGTTAATTGCAAAAGCTGGCCTCTCAAATGGTCTGACCCATCCTCCATGAGTAAAATATTCCCATGATTCAAAACGAAATCAAATAATTTGAAAGCATTGTTGTGGTCGGGCCAGAAACCCCCCACAGCTCTCCCTGCTTCAGATTCCTGCAGAGCTCAGGCTCTGCAAAATGATCAGCAACTTCATTCTTTATTCTGTTTTAAGTCGTCCTCATCTCTACTGTGGACCGAGCAGCTCAGACAGCAGCAGAAAAAAAGCTACAAACGAGACAGAATCAGCAAAATTCAGAGTTCTGCAAAAATACAAAACAAGAAAGACCTTCATCTGTCTTTAGTGATCTTTATTACCTTTGAGGAGAGCTGCATCCAACTTTTCATCAAGTTCTGCAGACGTCACCAGTGTTAACACATACAAAGATGCCTAACTAACACAGGAAGGCCACATCACTGCTTGCACAACAACAGTACAAAGTGTTTGTGTGAAAAACTCTCATGAAGTTTACAAATAACGTGGAATCTTCGTCTTCCATCACATTTCTGCTGTAACCCCGTATCAACAACACCAACAGTGTTCAGAAACATATTTAAGCCACAGGGATTCTGTCCATGTGCATCCCTGACAGAAAAACATCTTACATTTATTTATTTATTGTACATTTTCTCTTTTCTCTAAAGCTAAAAGTGACAAAATGAACTAATAGAATTCATGTTGATGCTAAATTGGATTTTTATGAACCTAAAAAGTTCTTTCAAACAGTAAGATTCTAACATATAATGGCTCAGTTTGGTCTTTTAAGCAAAATAAATGATAAAAATTGTCCATATTTTACCCACAAAGTGGCATGATGATGTTTAAGGGTTCCACAGACAGCCACAGGGGTCGCCGCAGACCCTCTTCCTGTCCCAGAGGGAGCGCAGCTCCTCCGCCGTGTGCTGAGGAGACGACAGCATGCCGGCGTAACACTCCTTCTCGCAGAGCCATCCAGCGTCCTGAAGACAAATGAGAGCTGGACTGAGTGACCTCTCCCCTCTGGGGTTCCAAACAGAAAGTACAATAGACCAAAATAGAAAAATAAACAGGTATCACTCATTCTATTTGTCAGAAAAGCATTCTTGTTCTGATTTGTGGAATTTTCTTAGTAATCCTAATTTTTATTCATGATATTTTTCATGTAGTTCAAGTTATTCAACTGACCGATCAGATGCCTCAATAAAAGTAGGTGGAGCCTGCTGGTCCCCACATCTCATGTTGAAAACTTTTGATAGATTTTGTGTAGCCCGCATTCTATTATTAGTGGTGTGGCCTTTTAACAAGCTCACTCCTGATTTGCGAGTGGTTGCCATAGAAACGTCGACTCTGATCAACTTGGACCAATAACTGCTTACTGATGGTGTTTAGCTCCAACATGGCGACATTCATATTGTTAAAAAAAGGGGAACTTGATTGACTTAATTTGGTTGGAGCAGGAAGTAAACCATTTTCCGTGGATGATGTCACACTCACCCAGTCCAGTTCTCTGATACAGTCGATCAGAAACGGGTCACAAACTTCCCTTACTCCAGAAATGTACTCCAGAAACGGTTTCAGTTTTTTTCAGAGTAATACTTGCCATATTTACCTTTACCGGGAAACAAAAACTGCTGCTAAGATCTAAAACATTTTTTTAAACATTTTCTCTGAATAAACAAAGATGTTTGCGATCCAAACCTGATATTTCTGTGGTCCAACAGCTGCCATCCATATCCCCATGCTCACATCTTCTCCCTGAAACCAGACATCAAGTCAAACTCAAGTTCTGGGCCTGATGTGCCACAGCCTCCTGGAGCATCGCTGTACCTGGTAGGCCTTCAGTTTCTCTGCGTTGCTGGCGAGCCACTGGACCAGGTCCTGAGAAACCACGTACCCCGATCCACACGCAAACGCCGGGTAGGCCGGACTCGCGTACTCCAGCTCCTGCCACTTCCCAATGCGATCCACCGCCCAGTTCTGCCTGAAACTGGTTTGGGATGCGGACGAGTTACCCTCTGGAGTCTCCATCGTTTATCTAACTCAGAAAGTGAGACCACTCTGATAGAGCAGGACTCTAAAAAACACACTGACTCACTTCCCCCACCAGAAATTGCTGCGCTTGAGAGCTTTGTGGTCAATTTTCATTAACACAGAGTCCACATCGATGTAGCAGTCATCATCCGCCTTCAGCAACAGCCTGAACTCTGTGTTCTCCACAGACCTGCCAAAGGGAACCTTGAATTAGGCGGGTTTGCTTTCAAAAAACCAAAAAACAAAGCCATCAACATTTTAGGATCTGCTCCCTCACAGCTCCTCTTCTCCATGAGTGAGACCAACTTTGAGGCAGTGACACACTTTCATTTACTGCCCTGATTTCCTCAGAGGGATCAGGCAATTTGGAGTCATTAGCACTCGTACCATTTATAGAACTGCAGCAGTTTGGAAGGCACGTTCCTGTATGTGTCCACCACGTCCACCAACACCATGTCTCCATGCCGGAGGCTCTCCTCCTGCAGCGCGGCATCTTCCAGCTTCAGCCTGGAGGCGTGGCTCTCCATCCGGGCCGGACGACCACGCAGGAGCTCCGCCAGACCGTCTCCATCTGAAGCGGTGGTGCAAGCACGCAGGTTTAAACAAACAACAACCGATGTTTTCTGGAGATAAAATGACTTTATCTCCATTTGGTTAAACGAGTCATAATTTATCTAACAGGTTGTTAGTTTTCAGAGAAATTGAACAATGAGATTCATGTATTTTCCTTTAAATGGCTTGAAATTCATTCTCTATAGATCAAGATGCAAATACATGAAGGTAATCAATAACGTTACACTGCAGCTGACAAGGACGAAACATCACACAAATCTATTAAGCTGCCAGACTGAACGATATATTTTTGTTTTATTCTGTCCTCCAGTCGTCCCGGACTGAAGTGCCAGATTGTTTTCACTGTTCTGCTTTCTTACTGCATCTTTAAGCAAAAATTTGACCCCCACCACAAACTCAAAAACCTACACCTAGTACCTGGTGAAAAAGAATTTTGGACATAGTGAACGACCCCCCCAAAAAAACGATGACATCACAGCAGGCAAAACCATTCAAAAAATCCAAAATCTCTTATGGCGTTCAATAAAACATTTCAAAATTCATTAACAAAACCAAAACCTGTCAGAGATATCCAAAGAAAGTTTTCAAATTATTACGGGATATCCCCAAGGCCTGTGGCTTGGTAGTCATTTTGCGGCAAAGCATGAAATTTGGTGATTTTCACATTTTTGCACAAAATGGGAAAATACGACTTTTGTTCAAGCAATCTTTGAGAAAATTTCACACACATGCCACCAGGTTATGTCTACGATGACATTTTTGTTGACCTTTGACCTCATAAAGAGATCACCATCTGGTATTTTCTTTAAAAAACTCCCAGCTACAAACTTAAACTCATATTTTTCGCCTCCGAGCTCCTTCAGCATCATCGGGAAGCTACTTGGGGGGGAAAATGTTGGTTTTAAAGTTTGTAGATTTTAAACTGTGTTAGTGTAAGAAGCTCAAAAATTGCATTCCTCTGTTGCTCACTATTTTTTTAAAGGAATACTGTGAAATCTTAACAATGGAATCCTTGGCTCAAGCTGAATGAAATAATATGAGATATGATATGAACATAAAGGGAATGTGGGCGTGGCTATAAAAAACTGCAGTTGCTAAGGAAATCCAAAAGTTTACTTTTGCCGATTCTTCTAAAAATTACATAAATGTGCTTGTCACCACCAGGAGCCCAGAACATTAAATGGTTGCTATGGAGATAAAACCGACAGAAAATGTTTTCATGAATTTGTCATGTCCTAACCAGGGTGGCAAAGGTGGGAGCAGGTAGCGCCTGCGGGCCATATAATGCAGTTTGCATTATATTCGCAGATTGAATTTGATTTTATTCGATCTGGACTTTGATTCAGTTATTTTCAACAAACTTAACCATAGATGGTAAATGTGAAGCCTCCGGCCAAACCAGGAAATCCAACAGCACTTCTGTGGGGCAGGATGCCCTCTGCAATCTGCAGGAACAGAGAAAGTTTCAACCACAACATTCCAACCCCTCCTGAAGATGTTTGCGGAGCAGGAGATGATCACACACAGAGGAGATCTTGAGGACTCCTCCTCCACCGCTGAGCTTGACAGATGAGGCGTTGACCGTGGTCAGAGCAGCAGAGTCTGCGCTTTCCCAAACCAGCGTCCCCTCAAAACCCTGCAGGAACAATAATCATTTCCATGTGGAGTCCCCCAGGGTTCGATTCTGGGACCACTGCTATTTCATTCACAAATGCCTCCTCTGACAGATCATGGACGCAGTAGTAGGGCCTGTTAGATGCCTTCAGCTCATTCTCTGGCTTCCATTTCCAGAGATGACTTATGCTGCCTACATACCAATATCAAATGTGCCCCAAATTTATTGAGTTGTACATTAAACTTCACGTTTTCTTTTTGGGAAGCTGGACCACTGAAGGCTTCATTTATTTTCTTACATTTTATTCTCTTTGTGTTTGATCTTCATTTTATTTCCTTACAGTTTTGCTGACTACAGTGTGTTTGAGTTCTCTGTAAAACCAGACCTTCGGCAGGATAAACTGTTCCACAGGTTTGTACCACACCCAGTTCAGCATGGTTCCTGTGCTGACGGGGCTGAAGCGAGCAGTGACCACAGCCTCCTGCCAAAGCAAACAGGTCGCCACGTTTCATTCATATAAAAGAAAAAAACATGTGTGAGGTATCCAAGACTCTAATCACCTCTTGATCAAACTGCAGCAGCTTCACCGTCACATTTCCGTGAAGCTCAGGTCTGGAACTTCTGGAAAACACCCCAAGTTTGGTAATAACCACCGGATGGAGGACCTTGAAGTCCATGGCGATGGCGGACACGTCAGAAGGCACAAGCTCAGAGGGGTCGGTGACCGCCACAGTCTCTATCTCAGCATCCTGGCCGTTCACTGAAATACAGAGAGGCCAGAACAAGCACAGACATTACAACCTAACACGCCGGGCTTCTCCTCCTCACAGGTGGGAAGCTTGGAGGAGGAAACTGCTACACCATCAGCACTCCAAGGAGCTGCTCCTCTGCAAGCGGCGCTCTCCACCCCGGATTCTTAATTACAAAATAGCAGTTCATTACTCGCAGGATCAATGAAAAGATCAAGACGGTTGAAGTGAAGCAGGTTTTTTCCCTTCTGACGTTTTCCACCAACGTTCTCCTGTCGTCTCCAAAATAAAGAGAGTTAAGAGGAGAAGAATCCGGACAAAAAGCAGCAGCTTATCAGTGGGACAGAAAGGAACCGAGCAGCAGGATGTTTCCAACAGGGGAGCTTATCTACAACGATTAAATACAAACACTTCATTATTGTTAAGTCAGATAAAAGTGCAGCTTCTGTTGGAGTCAAAAGAGGGTTTTAACCCTAATTTTTTCTTTAAGATATCAACTAATTTACAGTAACAGTAATTCTGAAGGAGAACTGATATTTTAACCTTACAGATTTGCTACAGATCTGCTTTTTAGATCAAAGTTTACCAACATGCTACTCTTTTTAAGCTTGTTGGACCCACATTATTCTCGTTTTTATTTTTGCCCTCTCTGCTTAATGCGTGACAGTAAGAATTTGAACTCTGCACCTTGAAGCACCTGTGTCTATTAATACTTACCAATCAGGTACAGATTTCTTTTGAAATTAGATGGAAATTACAGTTTACTCTGTAATACGTAGCTGTTAATTGCCGGGATTCACAGACGCATCAGATCAAGATCTTAATCTAACCACAGTCATGCTGTTTCTGATCTGCTGGACAGATTTGATCCTTAACGCAACAGGAGATGAGCAGCAGCAGCTGTTTTAAGGAATATGTTCTGCAAAAAGAAAAATCAGAAATCACATATCACCCTAAAATCCCACTCCCATCTTTTGTCAAAGTGTTTCCAGTGGTCCTTTAATCATAATTTTGCCGTTTTTAGACAAAAAAACAAAGAACCTGTTGTTTTCTAGGACATCACCCCTAATAATACAATGCAACTTCATCTCCAAGTTGCGAGCGGGACTGTTGGTGCAGAGCAATCCCGCCCCCCTTTCCCTTTCATTTGCTCAAAGCTTGGAGCAGCCAGCGTATTTTCTAAGTCACACATACAATCTTTTTCCAACTGCATTTTTTCATCTGTTCCTGATTCACAACAATAAAAATACTCAGAAATGTGATTTTGCTCTTAATTTTC
Source organism: Adrianichthys oophorus (assembly GCA_036245035.1). Classification (NCBI taxonomy): domain Eukaryota; kingdom Metazoa; phylum Chordata; class Actinopteri; order Beloniformes; family Adrianichthyidae; genus Adrianichthys; species Adrianichthys oophorus. Next base: position 15,440,686 of record BSAI01000096.1, read on the forward strand.
TTTATGAATGAAAATGAAAATGTTAAAAACACCAAAAACACTATTTTTATTGGAGTGGGTCTTTCAAAACTTTAACTTACTTACCATTTGAAATGACTAAAAGGATAAATAATCATTTTTTGCTTTAAAAGGATCTTTGTTAGTGAAATATAATCAAAAAAGGATTCAAAACTTGAAAAGATGGTTTTGATCCCTAAAGGAATACTAAATAAATAACTTGAGTTAAAAAGTTTGTTTACCTTTCTGCAGAAAGTGAGTAAATGTGCTGGTGGCTTTAGGCTGGAGCGATCTCCTTTAAGAGTTGTTGCTGCACCAAACCTGGATACGCTTCTGTATGACGGCGCTTAAGATGCTCCGTTGTTTCAACAAAGAGGACTGGGAATATTTTTGCACATTATGCAACATTCTTTCTTTGCACAATCAGCTCCAGAGGCTTCGGATCCATCCCGAGCAGGAGGGAGGGTTTATAAATAGGGAATGAGAGCCGAAAAGGAGGCGATTTGGGAATTTAGGGGATTTCTTGTTGGCAGGTAAAAGCCATCTGAGAAGCTGAAGTGTTTTACCTGATCGGGATCTGTAACAAGTTCTACACTGTTATTCTATTTGATTTATTTATCCTTCTGGGGATTTGTATCGATGCTTTGTAACTCTGAAACCAAGAGAGCTTCTTTTTTACTCAAAACCTTTCAGAATAAGATCTAAGAACTAATTAGCATTCAGCTTCTTGCAGTCCCAGAGAAAAATCCTTTTGATGAATACAAGCAAGTTTCAGCAACAATTAGCGTCGCATTTAATGCAGGTTTTGACGCAAATCCTGAGTTAGGTGCCCACCACGTCTCGTTCTGTTAAAATGACATTAAGTCCAGCGCCAAAGTCCCCTCTGATTCTGATACAAATCACGTCAACGCTTATGGCCATTAACGTGGTGGAGAGGCACAGAAATAAAAAAACGTAGCCGTGACCTTAAGAGCCGTCTCCAGGAGAAGAAAGTCCATTCAGATGAGCGGTAATTATGTTCATGATGGTAGCAAACAGGGAGAAGAGGTGACGCGGCAGAGCTGGACCGACTCCTTCAAGGTGAGAGACATTATAATTACTGCAGTCATTCAGTCTGACAGCAAATGCATTCAATTATTTCATGTATGGCACATCAGCAGCTCCATTTTCCACATGTTAGAAGGTACCTGATGGTTCCTCCTGCAGCAGACGTTTCTGCCTCGGATACAAAACGGAAAAAAAAAAAAAGTTGTCCTTGAGCGGTGGGCGAGCATGAATAAAGGTGTCGCTTCTCTTTTGAACATTCATTCTTTCAACTCCTCTGCTGTTATTGTGCCTCCCCTCAGCTCCAGCATCACATCTGCAGATTATTAGGAGTGCCTCCTCCTTGTTTTTTCTTCTTACCCGGCTCGCTGAAGTTCAGGAGGCTGCAGGAGTAAGGGTCCTCCCTGTCCTCCTCAGGAACGGCACAGCCATGTTTCCCCAAGATGAACTTCACCTCCACCCTGAAAACCAGCACAAACAAGATTAAAAAAACCATTCTAAAGCTTGTCCATCTGTCCGCCCTTTGTTGCCATAGTTACAGGTGTGTGTGTGTGTGTGTGTGTGTGAAAGGGCATCACACCTTATCTGCACTCATATCACCAAATGAAAAGGAAATGGACAAAAAAGTGGGAGAGAAGGAAAGAACGGAGCGAGTACAGATAAAACAGAGGGTTACTTGCTGACAGCTGACATGACTTCCAGATGGCAGGTGGAGCAGGTAAAGGTGGAGCTTGCACTGACCTGTGCTGGAAGTGAGGATGTTCTCTGATGTAGCCCAGCCAGGTCTGTCTTATGGCTTGTCGCAGCTCATAGTGGTGTCTTGCTGACAAAACTCCCACCAGGACTTCATAGAAAGGCAAAGATTCATCTGCATGGAGAACAGAGAGAAGAAGAAGAGAATTCTGCAGCTTTGGGTGGTTTTATAGAGATAAAGGGGCTTGTTTGCGTGAAGTTTCCTGCTTAAAGTGTGCAGCGGAATGAAACAGTTCAGAGCTTCAGAGCAGAGATGCTTCATTCTGGCTCCACAGCAACGCCCAACGCTCCGGAACCCAACACCGTCTTCCCCTAAAAACATCTCCAAATCCCCACGTAAACTGGGACATTCACGTGTTTTTATACACAAACACACAACTAATAAAAAGCTGTAGTAAAGGTAAAGTTAGCCTGCCGCTTGGAGGACAAAGTTCAGAGAATCCCGGGGTTGAAAAGTACCGGAGTGTGGAGCGCAGTCCGGCGGGGTGGAGGAGCGTCGGTGCGCCAGCCACAAGTGCACCAGGACGGCGGCAGCGCAGGGCAGCAGAGTGAGCGCGAACCTCCGCATGGACGGAGCCCTTCAGGCAGCCGGAGCAGACTGCAGCTGGAGCGGGGCACAGCCTCTTCCTGAGCCGCACGGCCACGCACGGAGGGAACTGCGACGACTGAGAGCCCCGCTCAAGCTCCGCAGCTCAGCGCCGGCGCTCATGGCCGCTGCCGGAGAGCCGGACCAATCAGAGAGGAGGATCCCTGCCGCAGTGCACTCTGGGAGGTGGAGTTCAGTTCAACGGCAATCAAATCAAGCTCTGAACATTTGTTTTTAATAACAATAATAATACCACTATAGAATAATAATAGTCTATAGTAGACATTATATACGTATACCCAATTATACCGTACTTAATAAAATAAACTTCAAGTGTACTACTTTATACAAAAGGTACTTAAAAGAGTCACTGACAGAGCTTTGACAGATTTAAAACGTTGTAAAAGTTAAAGCGAATTAATTGCTAACTTAGATATTTTCTGATTTATCAGTCATCTTCAACAGAACAGAAAGACTGAAAAACATCTGTTCAATCCATTTCTTCCCCACTTGCCCCATATGAGGGCAATAAAATAATATCTGTCCGTTGCCCCAACATTTTTACCACCTGAATGGATGCAAATGGAGTTTGCACATTCATGAACACTGCCCATTTTTGTAAATATGGCAGTTTGCTGTGTTTTTATCTCTGTTGAATGTACTTATTTATTGTCATTACTTTGAATGTAAACATGACTGTTGGTGAATCCCGCTTTTTGGTTAGGTTGTTTACCTTGTTTATATTTGATTTTTGTTTAATTTCCTTATATAAAACTGTAAGCGTATGATGTATTTTCAACCATCTATGATGCTTCGAATAAAGTATATTTCAACTGAAGAAATATAGTGTAAATTTGTAAATGTGGGGTGGATGCAGGCATGTACTTTGTGTTAAATTGTGGTTTTAAATCCCAGACTTCTTGGTGTCCTCAGACGCAGCCCAACAATAACTGATTGTAAAATGCGTTGCATTAGAAAAAAAGAACCCACTGTTTCTCTGTTTTTCACATTGAGAATTTTTAATGAGGCGATCATCATTTTTGCATGAAATAGCAAATGAAAGTGTGAGTCATTTCTGCTTCTTTGAAGTCCAGGTGATGTGTTTTAGCTGGAAGATGAGAAGTGAATGTTATTGGAGCTGTTTGTCAGTGTAGCGCATTAATTTTTTAGATAGAATTTATTGAGCATGAAGATGAACGTTTGAGGAGAATTTACTCCAACTCTGAAAGCATTAGTGTTTCTCCATGGACAAAAAGGTTGAACTCCACCATCTGCAACACTTCCTGTTGTATTTGTAAACATATTGTTGTAGTGTTGCATAAAGCCTTTTTATTTTATGTTATTTTGTCTAGTAAAGAATGGCCGAGTGATGGTCATTTTTTCTGCTTGCTTCAGTGTACAGCATGTTCCAGCTCAGATCTACTGTATGAGATAACTTCCTGACCTATAAGGATGATTACTCACACTATAAAGGATGTTGTTCTTTTTCAGACACGGTCATTATGTTATTTATTCAAAAAGAAATGGCATGTTCAGGCTTTTTTTTAGTCTATTCTCCTGCCTGTTGCCCTCGTCTCAGCTTGTTGTTTGTCTCCGGTTTCACTTTTTATTCATTTGTTCCAAGTGGATTTCTTACTGTGTTATCATTATTCCAGCTCAGGTCTGCAGATTTTTTTCTCTTATCCTTCTTCTATGCATTATTCAGAAAGCTCCAGACCTGCAGTACTTTCATTTTGATCTACACATTGCAAAATAATATCAATGCATTTTCTGAATTTGTAATTTTGTCTGCAGGGCTTTGAAACCTTTTTTTCCTCTAAAAAAAAAGAATATTTTTGAGTTTTGTCCGTAAATAAATAATTTGAAAGTGTACAATTAAAGTTAGAAAATTAATAAAAATATGTTTTTACTTTTAAGAAATAAAAAAATGCATTATCTGGACCATAAACCACATAAGCAGGTCTTCTCCTTCCTGATCCAGAGCACCAGAAAACCTCAACAAAGCCTGAAGAACTAAATCCAGTAGAAAGTTGAGTTTTTAGAACAAAACATTTATCAATACCTTAAATTATAAAGGAGATGAATGGTTTTCTCCTTAAAGGAAATAGTACAACAGCAGACTGGTGCATCCAGATGGTCTGTGGCTCAGCTCCACCACAGGAGGTCTCCACCAACAACCAGAATATCATGTCCTTAATGTCAGACGGAAACATCTCCGGTGGCCTTTTCACGCCTTTCTGAGTGACCCGTTAGTGAGAAACATCAGAGGCACGAAGCAGAAGACACAGCATGAATGGGATATTGTTTTCCTTTAATTGAATTGATCCGTCAAAGTTAACAAAGCCTGCTTTTTCAATTATCAAGCTCCACCCACCCAAAATAAACAATACTGATCTACATGTCCTGACTCTACGAGTTGTGCAGAGCAGCACCCAGAAAGTCAATAAAGAGGCAATATTTCATAACAGTTCTTTCCTTTATAGACAGAAATAAATCCATGCAATATTCATCTCTAGCTGTTGTGATTCTGGTTACAGATTTGGCACCAACTTTAAGACGAGGTCAGAGAGTCCTGAGGCGGCGTCTCGGGCTTTCTGACCGCCATGAAATGATCCTGTTGATGATAATTCAAGTATCAGGAGGGAGGATTTTTTTTTCTCTTTTTATTTATTTTTCGCCAACAAAAATGCCTGAACCAACAAAGGGGATCATATCATGTAAACGACCCTCACCGTTGCTGTTTTTCTTTTCTTTAAAAAATACTCGGATAGTAACAATAATTGCATGGTTTATAAATGTTTTTTTTTCTAAGTATCATACAAGCTGAGTAGCACGACACGTCATGGAGCCGTTAGTGCTGTGCAACAAATATTCAATATTACTACTGATAATAACAATATTAAGAACGATCATAACAAGTCATTGTAGAAATCGGCAAATGCTATTCAACTACCATGTAAAGGAAAATGTGCTTTTTCTTCCAAAAATTAAATGAAGAAGGGGATAAAGGCTGCAGGAGCAGGGTGTGAGGATCACTCCGCTCTGACAGGAAATTGGCACTGAAACATACTGTACACTCTAAAAGACAGAGTCCCTCGGAAACAGAGGAGGCCATCAAAAAGGAGCGGGGAAACATGCAGGCCTTCCAGTAATATCACAGGCCTCGCCATTCACTCCAGGACAGGCAAAAAGAAAACAAAAAAAAAATCAGGCTCAGGAAACATGCCCAAAGAAACCAAGACTTCCAGAAGGGGAGGCCGGGGAACTCCAGGAGGAGGTGGCAGATTCATCTGTTATTTTAGGGCTTGCTCAAAACTCGGCCTTCTGGGAACTTTATCACTGCACCCTAAATAAATGCTGCAGAAGTCACATGCAGTCCCTTCCTTTCCCTTCTGAGTAACATTATTTACTTTGCAAGATAAAGTTTCCTTGCTCCGGCTGGATTCTTTGCTGCACTGCAGCACTGAAACAAGCAGCTTTAGTGTTGGTGACTCTGCAGGAAAAAAAAGTCCAATTTCAGAGCTACTTTCTGCACCGGAGAATATAAAAAAAGCTGCTTCTTACCGTTTTAGGTTTCAGACAAAAACTCATGCTTGCTGTGACAAAGAAAAATAACCAATACTGGGCAGAAATGTCAGTTTCCTGAGGCAATAAGATCTAGCACAACAAAAGAAAAATAAACATCTCTCATCTCATTAAGCACTGAGCAAGGCTGTTCTCTAATAACAAAGCAATAACAAACCTATTTAACAAGACATGATACGCTCACTGGGTTGCCAGTTTGGTTCCTGACTCCCCCAAATCCGTCAGCCACCAGGACAGAGCTGACCAACAACAGAGTGTCCACCAGGCAAACCTCTCCTCAATGCCCATGGCCAGAAGCTTCAGTTGTGGAGAAGACAGAGAAGCCAGGCAACGCCTGCATCCAAGGAACTCTACCGGCAGCTCATCAGAGGATGGTGCAGAAGAACTTCTTCTCCCGGAACGGGTTCTCGGAGGCGGGGACAGGCACGATGAGTGGGTCCTCACGTATGTGAGCGTCGCAGAAGGCCATCAGGTCTGCGGCGGCTTTGGACACCTGGTGTGTTTGAGACACAAGAAGGTTAGAAAAACTTTATTAGTTCCCCAAAAGGCAAATCAGTGAACACAGCTCTGTACAAAACACAATAAAAAAGATACAACAAATGTATTCATTTAAAAAAGGTGATAATAAGACAGCCACTCTGATTTAAAAGTTTTATGGCATTTGTAAAAAAAGGACGTGGAAGATTCAGAAAAGTTTCAAAAAGTTAGAATCAAATCAAATATTCAGGAGCTGACTTTTATTGTTATGTATTTTCATTTTTAGGTGGTTCTAGGTCGGATTTCTTTAAAACCGTTGGTTATGGCGCAGTTGGTATTGGATGACATCGTTTTATTAAATATGTGAAGTTGGTAAAAAAAAAAAGAGTTTTTACCATTAAAATGTTCAGTTTGGGTACTAACAAACACATCTTATTTCTTAACTATATTGACTTGAATAAAAATATCAAGTATATTTAAACAGTTAAAATAGTTAAGAATGCACTAAACGATTCTATGAAATAACTATTTACAGATATTACCAAAGACAGAGACTTTTTTTTAAAACTGTAATCTATACTATGCCTCTGTATCTTTAGTCACATATAACAATTGATGCTGCTGTTTTCACATGAAAAACTCTTTCAATGCTCAAGGAAACCGCACAGATTTCTGTTTTGATGTTGTTACCTAAATACATTAATTAATGTTTGATTTTTGAGATATTCTGGGGAAAAAAAACAAATTTTGATATTATTTTATGTTTATTTTATGTTCTTAAAGCTAAATTATTCAAGCACTTCTATTCCCCTTACTATAACTTAAATGATTATTTTAAAAAAACAGAATTTCTTAAAAAATATTATTTTTTACTTAAATGCTGAGGTGGGGAAAAAAAAAAAAAAAGAGTCCAGGAATACACAAAAAAGAAGCTGTAATCTGAATGTATAATGTACCAAATGTTGCATTTACTGTTATCAAAAAACTTTATTTAACCAGGAAGTTACAATAAGAACAATTTTTTTAAGGACAGTTGGTTTACATTCACATAAACAAATCTAAACCCCTGAAGATAATAAATGAAGTAAAAAAAACAGCAAAAAAAAAAAAAGGTAAACTTTACTGACTTTGTTTGCATCTTTTTTTTTTATATATATATATATAAATTGGAATTTGATCCAAAACACAAACATCTGATTTTTTTTCTGTTTGGAGTCCAAAGGTCCTGGTAGAATTGTGGGTAAAGATCTTCCACCTTAAATCAACTAACTTTAATAACTGTTGACAACATTTGTTTTGTTTATAAAAAAGTTTTTTTTATGCAAATAGAGAAATTGATAAACAAAAATAGAACAGTCGTTAATACAATTTTACAGACAAATAGAAACTATCGTTTTCAAATAAAAATAATAAAAAAAAATAAAATAAACTAGCTGGAGAAAATAAATAATTTTTGAATTTCATGAATTATGATTGCATTTTTTTCTCTGTATTTTCTTAAGAGCTGCAGTAACACAACAAGGCTTTTTTTATTAAAAAATATGCCATTCAGATTCATATTGAAACTGGCACTTGTTTATGTTGTTGTTTTTGCTTTTTATTTTTTGTGCTCTTATCATGTCAGATGTTCCCTTTTTCATAGACAAAAACTCACTAAATCATGGAAAGTCTGCAACCTTAAATGCTAAAAGATGTAATGGGTGCAGTTTCTTTCAGACCAAAACCCAGTAAGAGCCACAAAATTCCACTTTGTTTAGAAAAATAAGCCTAAAATGTGTTTTTCTGACTATTGCACCATAATCTAGTTTTAAATATTTACAATAGTTACATTTTTACAGTGTTGTTGTTTTTTCTTTAGAACAAATTGATATTATTTTACTTCTGAGAGCAGCACCTTCAAGTTCCTTTCAAAATAAAATACACCCTATGTCTTATAAGATTCTCCTGCTGCAGCAGAGTCCCTTAAACTAAAAATGAAAGAAAGTCAAACATGACTTTTTTTATCATTGTGATTTTGGTCTGCCATCATCTGTCTTCTTCTTTATTGTTAAAGGCAAACAACAGTGGTGTAAATGACCATTTTTAATAAACGTATGCGTATAATTGGAATTACATTCCTTAAAACTTTGCCTCCTATTAGCGACTAGATAATAACCGCAGATTAAAGTTTTCACCAACATTTTGCTCTGTGATTTGACATTTGAAATATCTAAAAATAAATTACAAACCTTTATAAGCTTAAAAAAATTAACTAAAACAAAAAAAAAACACTATTAATACAAAATATTAGCAAAGGCAAAGAGCCACAATGGTGGATTAAAATGTGGCTCCGGAGCCTCAGGTTACAGAGTGCTGGCATAAACTACATTTATTGATTATTTGTTTTGTTTTTCATTTCCTTGTTAGATGTTTACTGAGTAAACCCCTCATCCTCAGGTCTGGTTCTCATCCCAAAAAGGTTTGTTCCTCATAAACGTTGAGGTATCTGAAAGACGAGTAAACAAACTTCAACAAGCAGAACAGAATCCCTGAACAAAAACGTCCTGCTCTTCCCGTTTGGGAAGTTACACTTCATTGTGAAGTGGCTGGAGTTTGGATGTCACGTTGGAAGCCACTATACATGTTACAGTAAAGGCAGACTGTATGAAGACCGGCGTGGATGGGGGAAGTGAGTGGGAGGTTATGAGGGAGGGGGGAATGGCGAGCAGAGGAGCAGCTGCGGCTGAACAACGGCGAGGGCTCTGGGATCTGCATGGAGGAGCGGGCCATCTGATCTCCTGCCTGCAACTTCACCCACTGCTGCTCTCACAGGAGAATACCACACGGCTATGACACGGGGGCTTTAAATAAACACAACGCCACGGCACAACGCCACGGCACGTGAGAAGGACTGAGTCTGGATCTTCTGCACCATAAAGTGTTTAACTGCTTCCTTATTATAAAACATTTGTATTTCCATATCAAAGTCTTTTTATGTTTGACTTTATTCAGTCTACAAAATGTGAATTTTAAACTTTTTCTAAAATCTCCTAAATGATCCAATTTGAATGAAAGGAAGGGATTCTACGATACTTTCTACACTTTTTCTGGTATTTCAGCTTTTTCAAATGTTTTAAAATGTTAAACTTCCTTTAAAAAAAAAAAAAGGTCTGAGCAACACAGAGGGGAAGGGGGGCGGGGTTGCTCCATGTCAACAGGCCCATCCACAATTCGGAGGTGAATTTCTGCTGAACTCCTGCTGCTCTGCAGAGATTCTGTTCTAGAAAACGACGCCAGTTTTTAGAATTGGGCTAAAAACGGCATAAGCACAATTAAAAGACCACCAGTAACACAATCTAACGATGATAAAGATGTATTTCTTTAAGTGGTTAAAAAAACAACAACAAAAGATTTGGTATATTTAACCATTTGTGGGATAAATTATAATCAGAATTTAAAGGTAAAAATCATATGTGTAAACAAACAACACACACATTCTTTGACCTTTGAGCAGCTGACTCAAAACATGAAAATTTCACTGACAGAAATTCAAATAAAAAGAAATCGAGAAGACGGATTAAATGTCCTTACATGAAATGAATAATTTCATTTTAAACAATATCAAGCAAATGAAACAAGTCACAAACATTTCAGCCGGACTCAAGCCTGTTAAAGCTTGAATATTGAAAAATGTCAGTCAAACTCGCCATTCACAGCATGATTAGATTGTTTGTTTTTATGCTCCAATAGAGCTTGTTGGAGTTCAAAGCTGCTTTTTCCAGCTTTACTCCAAACCTGCACAACACACGTAAAATTAATCAATTTTCTGACCTTTTGAAATTGATTTTGGAAAAATAACAACATGGCATAAATGCTATTTTACCAGTTTGATAATTAAAGCTGCACAAAGTGGAAACTTTTCCAGATCCATCACTGTCATAGAAAACAAAGTCAGAACAGAAGCCCCACAGGCCAAAGCGTGGAACTGCACAGTGTCTCAAAAGGCTGATTGTAATTACCCTGCAGCCCCGTGATGGGAGGAGAGTCCTAATTAGCACAGATCATTCCTTTGGCTGATTGAGCAATTAATGAGAAAGTGGTGATCCCTCAATCAGCTGCTCAGAGACGGCCGCCGTCACCCGGACGCTTGCCATCATCAGATCCCGTAATTAAATTTAAGGGATCGGCAAACGAGGCTGACGGACCGGTCCCTCTGTGCCTCTGATCCAGAAACTTCTTCAACGAAGACTTAAATTATCTGAGGAGTTTGCGTCTTTAGGACACGCAAAACAACTGATTTGATTCTACACTCAAACTGTCTGTCACTTCAGTTAACTTTGCTTTAAAGAGGAAGACTGAGTTTGGAACCAAAGCTCACATAAAAGACAAGAAACTAAAACTTTCCTTAAAAACCGTTCAGTAAAAGCAATAAGAAAAGAGAAGAGTTGCTCTTTGCAAAAGCTTATCAGGCCTTATCAGGAAGACAATGCTTTACAACTAATATGACTTATTTAATAATCCAAATACTCTCTTCTGTATAACTTTTGTGAAATTCCAGTCAGTAGAAGATCAAATGAGACTTCAAACTTCTGGTCTAAAGTTTATATGCATTTAAATTCAATTTAAAAAGGTCACATTTGTAAAGAAATCATTCCAAAATCATAAAAAAGCAAAGCATAAAGTAAAAAGACAAGAAGAATTTGGGCTCGAACACTGAACCCTGAGGGACTCCACAAGTGATAAGCTGAGACAGAATCACCAAAGCTAACCTACAGCATTCTAGTGAATGGCCTGCAGTAAAAGGAACGCATGAAAAGTTAATATTTTCTAAAGAAGCGTTGAGATCAAAAATTAAAAATGTCATCATTCCCTGAACATAAAAGCTTTAGGAACAGTAGCAGAACACGGTGTGCTTCCATAGACGAAGATGAACATTAATGCTACATTCACACCAGGCTTCCTTCTGCGTTCAAACCTCTAGTGTTCACGCATCGCTACAGACGTTTTTAAGTCATTTTTGGGCTCTTTGCACAAAACGCGTGGCCATTAAAATCACATTAAAAGTTATACCAGTTGAAATTTGATCAATCGGGGACTCAGATTAGGTTGTAATGTCTGGATTGCGTCCTTTATAATTCACTTCATTCCTAACCGTTTAAAAATTTATCACGTAGAAGAAATGAATAAATGCCGTTTGAGTCCGGACGGAATTCTATGACACCAAGGCTTTCGTATATCGGAATAGAGCTGTGAAAGTAAAAGCCTGGAGCAAGATTCACCAGATTTGCACAGATGTGCTTTCTGGCAACATCATCTGGCAACAACAGTCCAACACCATATGCTAAACCAGCTTTCAGCGCATTCTTGAATGTGCCACACTTGCCCGGTGTGTAGGTACAGGCGGGTAAATTAAAAATCACACGTTCTTGTTAAAAAAATCAACAAATGATTTCACTTTCTTTGACTTAATCACATAAAATAAGAGTCACGAGCATCAGCGGCCTTAAAAAGTGGTTGGTTTGGTGTCATCCTGCAGCTGGGAAGACACTAACTTTTCAGACCACAATTCCACTCAAATAATTCCCTACATTTCCTGCTAAACTTGTTGTAAACTAGAAGATACAAAACCAGTTTTTTAAATCAGGAATTATGATTTTATACAAACCTTTTCTTTAACCAGAAAAGCAAACTGAAATCTTCCAAACCCCTCATTTTCACTAACAGGAAACGATGCTGGGATCATCTTAAAAACGCTCTTATTTTGCAAGGATGACTTCCAGATCGGGCCTAAATGATGAACACTCAGCCTAAAGCTGTGGTGCAGCGGCTCCCCAAGCGCACTAGGAGCCTACCAAACCACATGAGGAAGTGGACTTAGAAAAACAAAACTATGGAAGCATTTCAAGACTGGAAATCTATCTTCAAGCAATCCAGCGCAAGCGAAGAATCCATAGACATATGTACACTAGACCGACGATCTCTGACATTATCCACACGACTCTAAATGGCAGGAAGGAATCCTGAAGTGGAAGTAGTAGAGTAGTAGAAGAAGAAAAATGCACGAGAAGTCAACAGATTAAAAGTATACCATTGAAACGGCTAAAAAGTGTGGGGAATTCTATCTGTTTCAGATGGTTTTTCTTTCATCTGAGGTTGCCCTCTTTGGCCAATCGGTGGGTGGTAGACAGTTGACATCACATGTGTGCATTTAAACTTTCTCCTAAACCGCTGACAGTGTCAGAGAACTGGAGTGAAGGAGTGTGACGTCACCCATGGAAAACGGTTTACTTCTAGCTCCAGCTAAATGAAGTAGATTCAGTTGCTTTGTTTTGCAACACAGACCCCGTGAAAGCAGTGATTGGTTCTAGTCGGTCAGAGTCAGCGTTTCTATGGCAACCGATCAGGCCAATCAGCGAGGAGCTTGTTGGAGGGCCACAGCCCTACCACTTGAATAGAGGCTACATGAAAAGCTGTCAAAAGTTTTGAACACTGGACACAGGCTCCACCTACTTTTATTGAGGCATCTGATTGGCCAGTTTATCATTTGAATAACAGAAGAGAAAAGATGAAAAAAGAGGATGATCATCGGTATCGGACCAAGACTGGTTATTCTCACAAATTGAAGGACTGAGTAACAGCTGGTTATTTCTCTGTAGAAGTCTATGGGTCTATGTTAGAAAAGCCGGTGGGGGGGGGGGGGGAGTTGGGGGGTCAGGTCAATTCTCTTATGTCCTGAACAGGAACAAATTAACATATGGGGTACGGTGCTGAGTGAAAAAAGCAGAAAAAAGGGAAGAATAATGAAAAAACAGCAGAAACATCATCTGATCAGCAAGCATCTCTGTCTCCATCTTTAACCTTCAAGAATTATCATCAGCTTGTCGGTAGCAGAAACTAGGATTTCCATGAACCACAGACATTTGAAACAGAACTGGTGAAGGAGGGGCATAAGGAGCGTAGACAGTTGGGTGATGATGGGGTTTCACTGGTCTTTGGACAAAAAACGGACACAAAATGATAGATTCTTCCATTAAAGACGAGCGGAGTGACAGAATGGTTTGCAGGATGCGGATGTGCTGTACCTTTATCCTGTCCATGCAGGCCTCCATCTTCAGCTGCTCCACAGCTTTCCTGGCTTGGGAGATGCTGGCTGTGCTGTTGTTGGCGATGCAGTCCTTCATGGTGCTCCTGTGATGTCAAACAGCAGGGTCCATAAACATCACACTAAACCTGAAAAGTTGCATCCCACCTCAGGTAATCCCCCCCCCACACACAGAGTACAGTAATCTCTGCCACAACCTCTTTTATTTATAGAGCCCATTTTGTCTGGAGAAGCGGGTTTCCAGCACCCACGCTCCATTTTATCTGAAGAAAGAGCTTAAGAGCTTTGAAGGCAGCAGCTGGACAGCAGTTTGACATTTTTCTCTCATGCATGACTGTTCTCCTCTGCCTCCTCTTCAGTGATCCGGGGCAGGAGCTGACTGGGGGAGGCAAACGGGACTCAGGTGCATTTCTAAAGTCCATTCAGGTCTATGGATGTTCCAACCTTCCATTTCTTCTTCAGTCAGATCCAGGAGGTTCCTCCATGCAGAGCAGCAGTTGGATACCCTGCTCTTCTTTTAGGCCCCTTGACCCCCTCAGTCCTGATTTGCCCCACTTTGGCAGGAGGCAGAGGGGCCACCTGACCGCAGATGTATTGTGTAACATCTCAGAGGTGGGCTGCTGCCGCTGCATCCTCTACAAACGAGGGTTTGTTCCCGTTTCATTGCATCAAGTCGAGTAATTTAAAAAAAAACAAACAACAACCCGTCTTTGAGTCTGAATTTTTGGAGCAAATGTTCGCAGGATTTTCGCTGGGTTTGAATCACACCCTCGCGGGAAGCCATCGGGCCTTTTTCCACGCAGGTTTCCGTTCGATCCTGAGGAGCGCGCGGCTTTATTTGGCTCCGCGCGCCTCCGTATCCAAACGCTAATTGTTGATCTATCATTAGAAAGAAAATTTAAAAAAAAACAAAAAACAAAAAAAACCGGGGGGCTGCGGCCCCCAACACCCCCCCCCCCCCCCTCCCATTACCGGGGAAACGGACATTTCGCTTTGATCTCACCGACACATCCGCAGATTTCTCGGGTGGCCGCGCGTGAACGCGCGGGCTGGAGCCGCCGACTTACCTGGAATGTGCCAGAGGTTTTCCAATTTGGAGAATTCCGGATTGACTCCACCCAACACACACACACAAACACACACACACACACACGCACGCACGCACGCACGTCGAGAGGATTTGTCAAAAGATGAATTGATGGGAGGAAATCCCAGCGTCGCTCCTGCGCCGGACTCAACCCGCGGAGGTAAACCCTGCCTGGCGGTTTTTTTTGTTTGTTTTTTTCTTCCTCGCCTCAGCGGTTCGCTGTGCGTGAGTCGTGCGTGATCCGTGTGGAAAGCGGAGATGCAGGCGGCGAGGTGAGCGCCACGGCTGGACCTGGAGAGATGTTACGCATGCAGCAGGGGGGGAAATCTCTGTGTGACGATGAGATGCAGGCTGTGGAGCAGAGATCACTCGATCATTGGGAGTTTCCGCTGTACGAGCCGGCCCCAAACGCACCACCTCTTATTTATTAAAATTTTCAGACATTTAAACCTTCAGTTCATTTCATCTTCGTTATGAATCGGGTAAAAAAAAAAACACCTCACGACAAGGTTTAGTATTATTTCTTCAAATATTTATATCTATATATTTATATATGTATATTATCACATGGTTTTGTGCATTAACACACTCAAATATGTACAACAACAAAAACAAGACAACCTCCTGCCCATACGCCGAGCTACAAAAACTGGTCTGGAGAAGTCCGGAAACACGAGCAGGTCTTAAATTATGCATAGCTTCAGGTAGAAACAGAAATAATAAAAACTTTGATCACATTTCCTGAAAGAAAACATAGACTGATGGAGTGATGAAGAGCAGCAGGAGGTTGGAGTTGCATACGTTCTCATTTAAACATGGAGTCGGCACAGAAACGTCACTTTTTTCTTCAGGCTGAGATCAGAAAGGGACAACACAAACCTTCTAAAAGGAATGAAAACGTAAGAAGAAAAGTTCCCTTTCTCATGAATAAACTGAAATCACAGACCATCGTTCAGTACAGACGTTTAAAACAAAGAGAAGCCGGTTTACCCTTAAGATGAAGGAAAAATGCTTTGATTTTATTTTAGCTTGACCTCATTAAATGAAAGCTTCAATTAAGACCACAATATAGCTGTTTTGGATTTTAAAAAAGTGCAGTTTGATTCATATAAACAGCCAAAGAGGAAGCGCGGCGGGTTCCTCACGTGTGTGGACCCTCGTTGAGCTCATGAGTTTAGTGTTAATGATCTGCCAGGAGAAGCTTCAGAGTTAAAAGTTCAGTAAACCTGGAAAGCAGGGGGACAGCGGAGCTTCTGGATGCAGGCGGTGACAGGAAATGTCACATTCTCACAGACAGAAGGGGTCAGGAGGGCACGGAGAAGCAGGATAGAACCACAGGGTCCGATTCACCCTCCCCGCAGTCACTCCTGCGAGCTTAAACACAAAGTGAAGCCGCGACACGAGTGTTCGGAGCAGACAGCACAGCGGAGGGGCGTCCCACCCCCACAGAGCGGGGTGTGGGGGCTCTGCGGGAGCAGTGACAAACCCGGGTATTCACACGCTTCGGGTCAGGAGTTAGCAGCTTCCCAGGAAACCAACAAAAAGACAATTAGTGTAAAGTGTCGGCTGCAGCTTCATCCAAACTTTTCTGTTTATAAATATAGACCTATGTACACATAATACACTTTCCATCATCGCTGCTGATGCTGGGAAGGGTTGGGTGGGGCTTGCTCAGCTGGGGGTGGTATTTTTAAGAGTCAAGGGAAGTTCAGAGAGGTAGCATCCTCCTCCCTGTCTGTGCAGACGATAAAGATGAGCAGGAGAAGTTCAGCCTGCAGCGTAGCTGCTCAGAAAGGAGTAGAACATGGGCAGCTTCATGCGTTGCTGGTCCCGTCGACACCACGCCATCACCGTGCCCTCGCTGTTGGCCGTGTAGAGGTGGTGGCCGTCGCACGAATACGTCAGGCTGACAGGAGACAAAGTGTCGTGAGGGAGTCAAGCGGAACAGAAAAGCGACACCTGGAGGGCGGATGAATACCTGATGATGGGTTTACTGGACTTTGCAAAGGTGATCTCTCGAACTGGTTTCAGATCCCAGGTGCTCCACAGTCTGAAAAAAGAAAGAGTTGTTGATTAAAAAGTAAAAAGATGAATGTACCATGATTTTTAGAGTATTAGTTGTGTTTTTTTGCACTTTGGCCAGGGGTGCGACTTATACTGAGGAGCAACTTAAACCTGATATTTATAAATGTAATGTTGGCTCGTGATTTTTTTTTGTTTCATATATTGGTTACTTTCCCACCAACGTCCGCTAGATGGCACTGTGGTCGTGTGCATGAGTATTTACTACTGACAGCAACACAGAAGAAGAAACGCAGCCCAAAACAACCAGAGGACAATCTGACTGTTCAAGAAGGACTTGGCTGCAGACAAGACGGCGCCTGACATCATCGGCTGACATTGATCGGCCCTAATCTGAACCCTAAATGTAACCCTAACCCAAAAGTGTTCCAAATCGTAGAAAAACTTTTATTAAAGCTTAAAACAGAAACAAAAAACTTTTAGGGTGGAAAGTTGTTTTTTTGAGCGATACGGTGGTACTTCCGGTTCTGGACGTTAGTGTCTACAACCAGATCCTCTTGGATCATTCTCCTCTTGAACTTTATGATATTTTTTGCTTGGAGACAATATTATTCTTGTTTTTAATTGTTCTCTTCTCAGAATAATGCGGGACAGCAAACCATCAAACCGGCTTACAGAGAGACAGAAGTACCACTGACAGTGTAGATGGTGAAGATCGCCGGACAAAAAAAGGACTGAATGATCTCATGAACCCAGACATGATAACTGATGCTTTTGTAGAGCTCTTCAAAATAAACAAACCTGATTTCTCAACATCATTCGTGCCTTCCAAGCATTGTAATTGAGATATACAGACAATGCTTCCATTCGGCGGTGAGGCTAAACACTTGACGGTAGCTCCTCCCACAATGGGAGTCTAGTTTATGAACAAATTTTTTAAATTGACATGCGTTGAAACAGAGGCATCTGAATCTGATGAACGTGAATCGTGTTTGGTGTGAATGCAGCTTTACGCCGCAGATTTGTTCAAAAGCCCTGGACCTTTCTCCCAAAAGTGAGATGATTTTTTTCTTCTTTATTATGCTCTTTTTGGCTCTGTGACTTCTACTCTGGTAAAAGGGAATGAAAGTTTCTTCATACCTCACTACACCGTTTTCCAGACCGCCGGCTATGACGTTGACAGACACGCCCTCGGGCTGGTTGGAAAACGCCAATGAGCAGATGGTTTCTCTGCAGTGGACGTGACCAATCAGATCACCGTTCACCGTCCAAAGGCGCAGGTCGCTTCCTCCACCCTCTGCACACACAAAAAAGCAGAGTTACAGCGTCTCTTTCGGACCAGAGCCACAGGAATCAAAAGCCCCGCCCCCTCACCGGAGTCGCAGACTGTGGCAATGTCCCCGGTGGTCTCGCTGGCAGCCACAGCGGTCACCGGGCTTTTGTGACCCGTGAGGCTTTGCACGTAACAGAGTCTGAAAAACACGCAGAAGCTAAGAAACCAGTCACAGTCGGAGCTCCTCCTCCTCACCGCCACACCGACCTGTTGAGGTCCCATATGATGCAGGTGCCGTCACAGCTCACGCTGATGAGGATGCTGTACGGTTTGCAAACCACCAGGTTGGTGACCTGGCCTGTGTGGCCGTACAGGTGCACCTGAGACTCCACCTCCATCTCCGACGGCTGCAGAAACACAAAACCCCGTCAGCAGGTTTCCGTGTCAGTGTGTCACGTTCATCTTTTTCTAGAACACTCTATTTGAAGGAAATCTTTTTGTGAAGCAGGAGAACAGCTGAGAGCTCCTCTCCTGACTGAACTCCTGGACCTTAATCCCACTTCCTGCCGCGCTGGAACCGTTTCGAGGGCAGCTGGGATGTGACTAATGAAGTTGAGCGTTTGAGCGCGTGGGGGGGTGGGGATGGGGCTGCCTGAAGAGGGGGGGTCTGGGTGCTCCACTGGGTGCTAGTGTGGAGGCGGAAGGTTATAGAGGGACGTCACCATGGAAACCCACCGTGCTGCTGGTGAAGCGGTTGCTGTAGGCGGTGATGACTCCACACTTGCTGCCCGTGAAGAGCTGGCAGCCGTCGGGTACCCAGGCGCAGCTGCTCACCTGGAGGAGACGGATAGGAGAGGTGAGGCGCTCCAGGTCCCCACCCCCACCCCACCTGCAGGACGGGTTCTGGGGGGAAACGCAGCGTACCTGATGGAGCTGTGAACACTGAATGAAGTTGATGGGCGGCTCGCTCTGCTTGCTCTTCAGCCGCAGGATGTTGTCGGCGTATCCCCAGCTCAAGATGGCCGACCACTGGATGTCAGTGCTGTGCATGCTCCGCACGCCTGTGGTGGGGTGGGGGTGGGGGGGGTGGGGGGTGGGCAAACACATTGTGAGGAGTCAGGGGGAAAGTCCCAGAGGGAGCAATCCCTCCTTATGGAGGATGCTGGCCCCCCTACCCTGCTCTTTGCTGTAGATCATCATGAGGCAGAACATGCGGGACAAGCCGCAGATGGCTCGGGTCGGCAGCGCCAGCAAGGATCCGAACTTTTCCCCATGCGGCTGACTGAAACACACCACGGGGTCCGGGGCGGACGGCGAGCCTACAAACTCCCCCCACTTCAGACCTTTGATCCACGGCAGCGGGCTCTGTGAGGGGGCAGAGTTAGCAGTGAGGAGTGGATCCTTTCAGAGACGTCTTCCTCGGCTTCCAGGATCATGGATTACCGGACAGACGACTTCTTTTGCTTGTTCTCGCGTTTCCCTGAAGGCCAGCTGGACCAGGAGCCCCATGGCCGCTGGCAGCTCCCCCTCCATCATGAGTTTGGGTCCCGTCCTGCTCATGTGAGAAGCGTTGAAGAGCTGTCGGGGCGTCTGTCCGTATGTCTTGATCATGGTCTCCAGGGCCCGCCTCTGGACCGGGTCCTCCACAGCAGACACGTCCATGCCAAAGTAGGTCTGTGAAGAGTCAGATTTAGCAGATCTACGAGAAAGACTCTCCTGAAGAAATGTCGGCGGCTCCTCACAGCGGGGTGAAAGACGTTGATGGCTTGGACAGCAGCTTTGCCTTTCTGTTTAAGCCCAAAGACCAGGTCGATCCACTGACACAGTGTCTGGGACACGTGATCCGACTCCAGGGCTTGTCGATGGATCAGGACGAACAGACGAGGGTCGTTGCGAGCCCAGGGAGGCAAGTTCACGTGATTTACCCGCTCACTGTTCTGACGAACGCCAAAATCAAAACCTGGAGGCAAAAAGCATAAGCTTCTTCAGAAAATGCTTTGAGGAACAAACATGGATGTAGAAGAAGATAATTACCCTCTCTGTTGACCAGGAATTCTGGGAGGTAGAAAAACTCCGGGATGAGCTCCTTCACATCCGTCATGGACTCGTAGGAGGACAGACGCCACGTGGTGTTCATGGAGTGAAATGTCCGGTCAGGGATATCAAAGCTCTGGTCTAAACGGGGCCAAAGGAAATCTAATTACAGGCTGCTTAAAAACATCTCCTTTCATGACCTTAAACAACGCGCTCGCTGAATGCATTTGCCGATGCATGAAACGACTTGTCACAGCATCAGAGGAGATGAATGGAAAACGTGATCAGAGAAAACCGTCAGGATGAAAAGAGCAGAACAACCTTTCACGGTGGAGAGCAGAACTCACCCTGGTAGGCCAGGAACATCTTGGTGAAAGGCGGCATTCGGACCAAGAAGTGCAGCACGGTGCCGCTGTTAGAGTAATGCGAGCCGTAGTGGTATGGCTGAACGGGGGGCATGGGGTCGTCTTCTCGAATGCCCTTTTTGTACTCTTCCTCCAGGTACTGCACAAAAAACACACCGGTGTTGAATCCTTTCTTGTCCAATCACAAAGAAACCTTTGGTCTTACCCTGTAATTATCCACATAGCGGTCCTCTTTGTCCTTTGACTGGACTGCGATGGGTTTGCTGAGGTTCCTGTGAAGAAGGTTACCACATAAATACTAACAAGTGCCCCTCGTTTAAATGCTTCAGCAGAGCAGCCTGACCTGTAGATGTTTGGCTCCTGCAGGTCCAGGGTCTCGCTGGTGTAGTCGCTCAGCACAAAGGGGAACACGGGGTACTGCATGAGGTCGTTGAAGGAACGGCCCGCGTGCTTGTTGAGGTGCGTTAGATACTCAAAATTAGTGATCTGGCCAGAGCCCCAGAGCTGCGTTAGCGCCGTGATGTTCCCGTGCTCAAGCAGGTTGGGAAGGTCAGAGGTCAAGATGTTGTGGAAGACGTCGTCTCGGAACTGAGGTCAGAAATCAGAGGAATTCAGATGGCAGTGATGTAAAGGAACAAGTGAACCTTCAATTACAGAGACGAGGTTAAACTAAAAACAGTGGCCCCGAAGTGCAAATCACATCAACAAATCACAAAAACATATTAAAGATCACAACGACAATCAAGAAAGCAAACCAAACAGTAGAAAATAATACAATTTAAAAAATTAAGGCGGCGAGCAGAAGTGCATGCAGGTGATACCTGCCCCCACCCTTGCTGACCTCTTTTGGCCCACCCTCGCTTTTTCAAAATGGCGGCTTTTCTGTTGGTTTTATCTCCGTAGCAACCATTTCATTTTTTGGTCGCCTGGGAGTGGTGAACAGGTCTATGTAATCTATAGAAGAATCTGCAAAAGTAGAATTTTGGATTTCCTTGGCAACTGAGATTTATTTTGTTAACCACACGTGCATTTCTACTATATCCATATTGCATGCTATACCGTTTCATTCAGCTTGAGCCAACGATTCATACGTTACATTTTCACAATATTCCAGTAAAAATATGTGAGCAACAGGGGAGCGAGCTAGCCACGCTAACGCTGAAGTTCAATACCTGTAAATCTTAAAATCCACATTCACATTTTCTCAGAGTAGCCTCCCAGTGACGCTCAAGGAGTTAAAAGGCAATAGATCAACACGCATGAAGATTCCAAAAGTTATTTCAAGGTAAAAATAGAAGACTTTTCTGCACAGACGTACAGACTATATACGGATATCACCAGAGTTTAATTTAATACTAAAAATGTAGCTTGAGATTACAGTAAGAGCTTTTGGATAGTTTTTGCTGGTTTGTTAATGTGGAAAAATCCTCTGTTTGGTGTTTTCATGCAGTGAAAGTGTTTGCTGTTGGGAAAAGAAATGTTTCTCTACTTTAACTTCTCTTTTTCTGCTTCACCTTAGTGTTATCAAAGGCTAACAGCAGCGTCCTGCCGTTGGTGAGGAATATCTCCACGGCGTTGTCCCTCAGCTGCCACCACCTCTTGTGCACCTCTTTTATCTCCTCATACGTCCAGGAGAAGGAGGGCGCTTCGGTCTCCCCATGAAGAATCTATTCACACACAAAAGCCCAGTGGGTCCATGCAACATAAAGCCGATCCACTGGAACATCATGAAAAAGTCCTGTGCCGGTACCTGAGTGTCGTGCGCATCGGCAGCATTGTCCTCCACAAAGTACATCCCAGACTTCCCTGTGGGACAGCAGGACAGAGAGTCACTGTTATTGCACCGACAGGAAAGCCTTCTTTGGAGAAAATGGATTAAACAGCTTAGAAAAGCTGGTCTTCCTGTTTGTGAAACGTGCATGAGCGTGCACTAACCCAGAAGGAGCTCTCCTGCCGTCTCCCTGGATGGAGCAACACTCATGCACCTTCTTGTGAACCTGAGAACAAGAATCCATGTTTCATTTGAGGACATTTCTGTATCTATGGCTTCAGGTTCAGAATTTTTACCTGATGGACTCGCTGGTGGCTTTGTCTTTGACAGTGGAGGAGAAGGAGGAGTGGGTTTTATCCTCAAACAGGAAGGACAGCGGAGGCTTCACTGCTTCTGAAAGCAACAGGAAAAGTCAGAATTGGGAAGAAAATGCGCAGTCTTTTAATTTTTATTATGCCGTTTTTATCCTAAATCAAAAACATCATTTTCTAGGACACAGTTTCTGCAGAGCGGCAGTGGTTCAATAGAAATTAATCTCTGTTGGTGCAGAGCAACCCCCACCCCCTTTCCCCTCCCTATTGCTGAGAGCTCTCTATTTACACTCTCTCCCACTAGCCTACAATCCATCACATCCTCAACCTAACATTAGAGGTGTAACAAAAATGGCAAGCAATATTGGAGCTTTCCAGCCAAACAGTTTTGATCCAGATGCCAGCTCAGACGAGGGAAACCAAGAGATACATGGATCTATTTATCTACAAGCAGATGCATCAGAATTATTCACAACAATTTGAATAAATATTCTCAGAAATGCAACTTTAATCCTAATTTTCTTTATATATGTCCTCCATTATCAGAAAACGGCACAAGAACACAGTGAAAATACCAAAAACAGCATTTTTATCGGAGCAAGTCTTTAAAGAGTCTTCCCACCTTCAGGTTTGCGTCTGTCCAAGAGCAGGTATTTGTTTGGAATAGTGAGGTAGCATCTCTGGAGTCGCCGGCGCTCCCGGTTCGGCCCCTCGGTGGGATCTAGCTGCCAAGATGTTGGGTAGGAGTTCTGGTTGTGCCAAACCGCCCTAAAATAGCAGCAAACTCTTAGAATGTTTGGTTCAAACTTTTGTCAAACATGTGGAAAAAGCCAGGACAAGGTTGGGTAAGATCCCCTGAGGGCAGACGAAGGCCCACCGGTCGTGGGTGAGTTGCTGCACCAGCTCCTGCCAGTGGCGGCTGGCGCTCAGATCGGTCTTGTAGAGTCCCCTGATGTGCTGGATGACTTTCTTTCTTTCCTGGCCTTGCTGCAGAGACACATTCTGAGTGATATCAGCCGCAATCTTGGAAATGTCCTTCAACTTCCCATCCAACCTCTGAATAAGACTGTAGAGGAATAACAGAGAAAAATGAATAAAAAGTGAAACAAAACTGGATTATCCTAAATATATACATCCAGTTGAACCAGATTAAAACTCACTGTCGCTGAGCGTTTGCCATTTTCTTTTCCCATGCAGCTTTGCTGGTTTTTTCTTCTGCTTCATATTTGAATTTTTCCTAAAAGGATAACATGTAAATACTTGTTTTCAGGTTTCTAAAAAGCTTCATATTTGTCAGAAGTGAGCAGCAGGACCTTTATCCCAGTCTGAGAGCATCTCTTTGCAGCACTCACCTCCTTTATGGCCTTCAGTAGGTCCTGCTTGTGTGGAGCGCGGGGCGGGATAAAGCGATGGCCGCACAGCCTCAGCGAGGTCATGAACACGCCCACAGCCCCCTGCTCTTCTTTCGTGAGGTTGTCTTTGTGGTCGTGCAGCATCTCGTACAGATACAGGGACAGCTTGGGTCCGTGCTGCATGAAGGACAGGCGGCGAACAGAACAGTTTGGTTTTTATTCAGAGAAAAAAAAACCTCAAGCACCAAAACACGGAGCAAGCCTCACCTCCAGACCTGGACTGAGGCTTTCTTTCAGGATGTCTACATGTTTGGAGTCAAACACGAACTCCAGCGCCTCCTTCCTGTCAGAAAGGGGAAGTGCGGGGCTGAGCGTGTGCACCAGAAGACGACCTATTTGGACCCTAAAAGTATCCTTGCAGGACCAGAGGATCCTCTGCCACTGATGGTGGGGGGCTCCTCCTCCTCGACCTGAACTGCTCCCCTGTAGACCCACAGCACCAGATCAACCAAAGAGAAAAACGCTCTGCAGACGGACGGACGAGGTTTTCCGTACCAGGGTGATTTTAATCCCGTCCATCATGAGTTTGAGGACGTCTTTCTGGAAGCTCTTTTTGCTGGCAGGCGGCAGACTGAAGAGGGTCGGCGATTGCGGGACAGACGCCGGGCCACAGTCGTCATGCGACTGATCACCAGGATCTGGTGTGAAGGGCTGATGGTCAGGAGAGTCCGGGATGTTCAGCAGGTCAAACAAGTCCTGACTCACATCTGAAACCAGAGACCAGAGATCAGCTGACAGGCGAGAGGCAATAACCGCAGTCAGAGCAGGTTCTTTACCATGATAAATGAGTCTGTTCACGGCCAGAACCACCAGCCGCTGCAGTCGCTGCACAAACTCGGTTTCACTGGCACGGATGGGGTTCTCCTGGCTCATTCTTCTCTGCATCATGTGATGCAGCTCATCGCTGGCAACAGAGCGCATCCGCATCAGGAGAGAGTCGGTCTGCGCCAAAGAGAAGCGGCGCCGGCCTGAAAGCACGAGATGAGCTTAGATGGGCTGAAGCTTCGCACAAAGACCTTGTGAGGAGAAAGCGGCTGTCCTCCAGGGAGGAGCAGCACAAGTTTAGTCGGGGTTCAAACATGCACACACTGGCACCAGTAACACGTCAGGGTACTGGGCAGATTAACCTCAAAAGTAAGTTCACTGCAAACATGGGAGACGGCCCCCAGGAATGGGGGGAGTTGGTCACGCCCCCAGCTACCTGCATCACAGTGGAGCATGTATGATGGAGGACTGGAGGGGCAGGAGAGGGGGGAGTCCTGGGGCAGAAAGCTGAATGGGGGAAACATGGGGATCTGGCCGTAGGAGCAGTAGTGCTGCCTGGGGAGGCGGGGGATAATCGAGTCTTTCATGGCAATGAAACCTTGAAATTGGGACGAGGAGACCGTCAATAAATGGATACCGGGACCCGTTTGAGTTTCCGCAGAGGCTGAACTCACCTGCGATACTTTTACGCTTCTGATGGATGGCGTGATGGGGAGAGCTGGGAGCGTGCACGGAACTGCTCAGCTTTTGAGGCTCGTGGTTGGCGGTGGTCTTTATGAACTCGATGGCTGACTGGAGGACTCTGAACTGCAGGGCCACGGCCATTTCTGGGAACACGGCACAAACACTCTTTACCTCCCTAGCTGAACACAAGCAGTCTCCAGCTTCAGTCAAACAGAATTCAAGTGTATTTAATTTAAAATGCTACAGATCTTCAATGTTCTTGCTATACTTGTGTAAACTTTGTGAAAACCAAAGTTTCTGCTGCAGATTTACAAAAATCTGAGTCTCTTTTCTTTATCGAGGAGGAAAAAAAAGTTCCTGGAGGCAGAAAATAAGAAATGTTTCATGCAGAAATGTAAAGTTATGTGTTCTCCAACCTTTTTCAGGCCACAAACCAGTTTAATGTTGGACAATATTTTCACAGACTGGCCCGTACATGGCCTAAGTTTTTTTTTATGATTTTTTGCTTCCAGTTTCCCTTCAATTTTGAGGGTAAAGTTTCTCTTCATTCTCTGTAAAATATCTGCAGCTGCTTTAAACTTTATTTACAACCTAAGATTTTTGTAGCAACTATTAAAATGTGATACAGATTTTCCCTAAACTTCAACTTTTTTTTGGTTAACTTTGCTAGCGTGGAGATTTTAATTTAGCGATCGCTGAAGTTGCTTTAAGAAGGTTGTGGATGGATTTTCAACATGTGACTTCACGTGTGTCAAGAACAAGTCAGATGTGGTGGAGAAAATCCAGTAGTTTTCTAAAATAAAACTTCTTTCAGAATCAGATTATAAATAAAACGTAAAAAATGTAGATTGTGTTTTTTTCTGTGGACCGGTAGTGGATTAATCTACTGATGATCCATCTGAGCGAGGACTCCTCAGGAGCAGACAGCTAGCACCATCTTCAGGAGTTTATAAATGCTACCATACGTTTCAATCCCCTTGTAGTTATTCAAACAGCAGAAGTTTCATTTAAGTCTTTTCATTCCAAGTTTCAATGACTCCACCTTGATCACAGAAGCACATAAAAGTGGCAGGAAAATAATTAGGAAAAAAACATTTTATGGCTAAAAATGTGAAATATGGATGAAACTTTTGATGTTTCTCCATCTGTGGTTGCAGAGAACAAACCGCAGCAGAACTAACTAGCCTGATACCGTGACAGAAGGTTGAATTCACCTTGAGTGCGGCGCATCTTGCTGGTTTGCATGAAACCCAGCAAAGTAATGAGGTCTTCAATGATGCGGAAGTACTGAGACCCAGAGGAGCTGCAGGAATGGATCGTCACGGCGACCAACATCTGCTGGATGTCACACACCAGGAGCTTGTAGTCGTTCAGGGGAATACTGCAGAGGAGGGACGAGAAAACAGCAGAACAGGAAGTCAGATCAACTATCAGAAAGAGGAGCAAAGATTTTATTTTGGCTCTTCTCAAAAGCTATAAGTGAACCCTCCTTTGCTTTGGCAGTCGTACCCGTTTTCCATGCCGTTGAGGGTGGAGAGGGTGTTGAAGAGCACGTAGAGCAACCCGTGGTCTAGCAAGATGTCTGCTAATTTGGGGCCGGCGTTGATGAGCTGCAGCAGCATGCAAAGGATGTTGTGCACCAAGGAGTTCTCATACAGAGAGTTCTCAATGAGACCTAGCACTGGGATGATGCAGCGCTTTCTGAAGGGGGAGATATTCTCCATCTCATCCAGGTCCAGTCTGGAAACAAACAGGAATGAAAAACAAACTGAAGCTTGACTACATTATTCTTTTAGGGCTTCCTTATCAAAACGAGAATCGTGTGGTTCTGAAGATGACACTTACTCTTCCTCTAAGCCCATGGGTCGGCCGAACAGCATCTCCAGGAAACACTCAAGGAGACCCTGGCTGCCCTGGTGGATGTACAGCTGGTTGGCAAGAAGCGAGAAGCCGTGGTTCTTCAGAAACTTCTCCTTCTGCTCCTTCACAGCTCTGCTGAAGTAGGCATCCAGTAACTGTGAGGAAAAAGCAGCTTCATGAAACATGCGTGTTCCTTTTCACACAGAAGAAAAAACGAACAAAAACCAGATTGAGGATCTATAGACAGGAACCCACGATTAATAGCAATACTGACTGATTTAACACCATCACCTGACTTTTTAAAAATAAGTCTGTGTTCTGTTTAAAGCAACATATTAAAAAAAAATCCTGATTTGTTTTTTACTAGCTTTTAACAGTAGCAGCTTTATATTAAAGTCACTGCTAAAGATTGTGGGATTTGAAGACAGTTTCATAGCCATCATAATCTTGGCAGGGGATGAACATTATCATTCATTTCCAACAATGGACAAGCAGGTGGGGAAAACAAGCATGTGATGATAATCTGTAAATCAAACATTTAAAATAAAATAACGAAGTTCTTAAAAAAATTCACCCTGATTTCAATTGTTCTGAAAAATAAATCTTACCAAGGAGGAGAAAAAAGTTTTTGGGAATCAAACTCTATTTTGTCTGTTACATATTTTGCTATAAACTGTCACTTATGTATTTACTGTAAAAAGACCACCTAGCGGTCACTCGGTGAAAATGACTTGCAACCAGTCACCTGTTTTTTTAAAGGGCTTCAATCAGGAAGTCAAAATGTTGCTTTTTGCTTTCACCTTTCTCCTTGCTTGGCAAATTTAAAATCATTGAATATTTTTTGCCAGCAAGCTAAGAAAAGTAAGTTAATATTTGATCAAAAACTTAGAATTACCATGTTTATTACATTTCTTAAGAAAAAGCTAAATGAGCCTGGATAGTTTCCAGTGTAATGCCAGTTAAAAAACTGCAGCAGTGATCAATAAAAAAAAAAATGATCGGAGTGGGTCTTTAAACATTTTTTTTTAAAAATGTGTTATCAGTGATAAAAAATAGTTTTTCTTTATCTACATAAATAAAAAAAAGCATTACAACAAATAAACAACAGTCTGCGTCGAGTTTGTCATCCTGAAGGACAATCAGCAGCAGTGATGCTGTTAAATTCAGGTGTGTTTAATGAGATCCGTGCGCCTTGTGAAAGGAGATGCTGACCTTCATGACTCCTTGCTGGATGAGCGGAGATGAGTGGTTGACCAGGACAATTAAAGCCTCCGGCAGGATGAGCTTGTCCATCACTTCTTCAAGCATTAGGTCAGGCAACAGCAGCAAAACGCCCCTCAAGAGATCATAAAGTCCACAGCAGACCAACACCAGGCAGTCCTCTGTACTGGACCTGAGACAAGCAACAAAAGACAAAAAAAAAGAATGTATTATTTTTAAATGAAGGAAAGTCATAAAAGCTGAAGGGGTATGTACTGTCCAACCTGTCACTGGACTCTGTCTTGCTGTGAGCCCGGTCATATCCAGAGGAGTAGGTGTAGCTCTCCCAGTCTTCAGGCATGGAACCTCGGTCGGCAGCATTGGGCCAGCGCCCAACGGCCAGGGAACCATTTGGGACCGGAAAGGCCAAGCCCAGGCTGGCTAGGTTACTGTGACTCCTCTGGAAGGACTGGATCCCTTTCAGGCTGTCAGGGCGCCGCGGCGCCTCGTCGCTGGCCCAATCAAAGCGGTCCTCAGACTCTGCCACCCCCACGCTGCCCTCTGCCAGACTGTCCACCTCCGCAGCTTCATCCTGGTCCTCCTCCACACTGATCGATGGGGTACGCGGGGCAGCTCCCTCACCCGGGTCCTTCAAGTCACAGATGGTCTTAGCTGACTCACAACTGCTCAGCAGCTGCTCGTCCCCGCCGACCTTCTTGAGAGTTTCCGTGCTGCCCAAAGTTTGCTGGGAGTTCAGCGAGATTCCGTCTCCTTCACCCGCTTCACCCGAACCGCCATGTCCAAGCCGAGGAGTCAGCA
Organism: Adrianichthys oophorus; assembly: GCA_036245035.1. NCBI lineage: Eukaryota > Metazoa > Chordata > Actinopteri > Beloniformes > Adrianichthyidae > Adrianichthys > Adrianichthys oophorus. The sequence goes on from BSAI01000096.1 coordinate 15,469,812, forward strand.
GGGGTGAGGAGTACGGAGAGGGAGCCACACTTGGAGGGCGTAGTGACTGATCATCTCCTCCGTGTTCAGAGCAAGAAGGAGGCAAATTCCCTGGAAAACAGACAATTGGACTTTGTCTAATTTTGGAAGAAAATGCTTGACTGGGAGTAAACATTTAGGTTTAACACCAAGTAAATATCTGAGAAATTTGTTAGTAAAACAAAGTTAGTCTTTTTTTTATGATAGGATCCAATTTAAGTAATAAGTATGAAGCTAAATATTTATTTTCTACGTAGAAATATGTTTTTTTTTACAGGTAAACAAATCTAAAATGTTTAAAATATTATTTGTATGACTGCAGACTTTCAGACATTTCACAGAAATCAAAAACTTTTATCTGTCTGTTTATGTCATAACTTTTTTGAAAACAAATTGCTCTTTAATCAAGTTATGAATTCTGTGCTGGGAGTGCGTTAAGGTCGCAGAAGCAGACGTACCTTCCTGGGGGGCCTCAGTGAAAACAGTAGGGGACAGTGACATCACGGAGCTGCTGGCCGATTTCCCCCCACTATTGGAGTGTCTCAAGTACATGATGGACTGCACCTTCTCCTGGTACAGCTTCCCATCTGACCGACAGAGGAGAGAGAAAACACCAAAGTTAACGGCGCTCGGATGGTGCTGTGTATGTCGCGGCGCTGCTTCTTTACCAATGTGCAGTGAAAAGTAGAAGCTGGACGGAGTGTGGCAAACGTAGGTGTTGGTGGGGGGATGGACAGCCAGCAGGAAGTTACAAATCAGTTTCAGTAGATCCAAGTCCGGAGGAGAGCCAAGAACCTCCTGGATAATTTTGATGAACGACAAACACACTTCCTGAGGGATGGTGGTCAGATGCTCGTCCCGATGCTCCTTCAGACAAACCACAGTGCTCTTAATAACAGTCCATGAGAAGAAGGAGGACATTCAGTACCCTGACTTACCTGCAGCACCTGGCAAGTGAGCAGAAAGCGATGCACTACTCCAGCATTGAGGAGCTGACGTATGTTGAAAACCTGATAAGGGTGATGGACCCTGATGAGGATCTCTAGGGCAGCAAGTAGTGTTTCCCACACTCCACACTGGGAAGAGCAGCACAAGCAGGGGGTACATTAGAACTTTTCTGGTGGTGTGGGGGCATGTCTACAGATGGGTAACATTTGGATTTTATCTGGTGCCAGTGCAAAACAGGAACTTTTGAAACAGTTCTGGTCCCTAAATGTTGCACTAACCTGTGCTTCGAAGATTAAAAAACACAACAATTTTTTCCATAAACATTTAAGTGTGAGGCAGCAGCGTGATGGGTGACAGAGAGCTCTTAAATGTGCTGAAGATGCTTGGGTTTTCTGACAGTTTGCACTGCAGCGATGCATCTCCGTTTTCACAAAAGCTCAAAAAAACATGTATTTCATCACCACGACGACTGTCTTTTTTCAGAGTGTACATGTCACTCTTATCCATCAGAACGCTGAATGATAAGTATAAATAAAGAAAGAGTATAAATAAACCACCTTAAATGATATGAGAAATAAACGTCTATTAAAAGACATAATACTTACCAGAGCAAAAGACCTAATAAAAGTGTTTATAGCTAATTTCAAGATTTAATTTAGTCTTAAAAGGGCAGGACATCCCAATTTATTTCAAGAAATCTTACCAAGACAAATTCTACTAGTTCTGTTGGTAGAGTTTTTTTCTCTTATAGCAGTAGAAAAACATTTTATATCCTAAATTTTAAAACTTGTTTATGAAAACATTTTTTTGTAGTGTAAAATTAGTAGGGTTATCATGTAAAGATGCTGCAAAAATAATTTAAGGTCATGTTACTGAAGAATTATGTTTGATAGTTTTACTCGGACTTTAGATGTTCAGTTTCTGGTTACCAAAATATCATTAAAACATTTGGCAAAAACTGTATGAAGATGACTCTATTTTCTATCTTCTAGTTTAGTTTTGCTTTAGAAAAAGTTTCCATTACGCTGAATTAATGGCTCCATTCCTAAATAAACAGTTTCTCTGCCAGAGGTCACAACAGTGGAGTTGTTTTTTCAAGATAAAGGTCGGGCCTGGGGTACATGGGACACTGACTTTGTTATTATGGCCCGCAGCAGCAGGGTCCTGTCTGCAAGGACCGTATTG
>BSAI01000096.1:15476962-15649313 GCA_036245035.1 Adrianichthys oophorus
GCCAAAAAAATGAATGGGCCGAAATTTGTTTAAGGAGCAAAAAAAAATAATTTTGAAATACGCACACAAAACCAAAACACACGCGTCGGAGGTATCCAGGAGAGCTTTTGAAATCATTATGGGGGGGCCGCACGACCCACGCTATGGCGGCCATTTTGTAGCGAAGTGCGAGATTTGGCGATTTTCGCGTTTTTCGACAATATGGGAAAACGACACTTTGCTTCTTCCGATTTTTACGAAACTTCACACACATCACGCCAGCCGGAGTCTACAACCACCTCAGAAGTTTTGTTGACCTTTGACCTTCGGAAGAGGCCGCCATCTTGAATTGTCAAAAAAAAGCACGTTTACTACAAGCTTCAAGCGTAAACTCGTCCTAGGGATTTTCATCAGTTGTTTTGTAACTTGACAAGCATCAATGGCCAGGAACTGTGAACAAAATGTTGGAATTAGAAGTTGTAGAATTTGAATGGCGTGCACGTGGCGAGCTCGCAACCGCTACGGTGTTAGCTAGTTCGCTCATGTTTTATCGAAATATCACGAAGCACATATCCACGCGTCTGGTACGTCAAGGTGAACGTGACAATGTAACATTTGAAACTGCAATGTTAAAATTGAGGCCAGGGTAAGCAAAAAAGCGACGCAAAAAAACGGCTGACTCAGCGAAAAAACATTTTTTCGGAATTTTTTTTGTAGAATTAAGGAACGAAACCAACGTAACTTTATCGGGGATACCCAATGGAAGTTTTGAAATTATTACGTGATTGCCACACGACCAACGGTTTGGCGGCCATTTTGTTTCAAAATCTCACAATTGGCGTATTTCAAGTACGTCAAAAGGGACCTTTCGTTTTGGCGATCTTAACGAAATTTCACCCACATGACGCTAGCGCAAGTCTACAATGACCCCTAAAGTTTCGTTAACCTTTGACCTTGGGAAGAGGCCGCCATCTTGTATTTTTAAAAAAAGGTAGTTTGGTACTAGCTACAAACGAAAACTCGTCCTTGGGATTTTTACCGATCGTCTTGTAACTGTTTGGGCATCAATGGGAAGCAATTCTGAACAAAATGTTGGAATTAGAAGTTGTAGATTTTAAACGGCGTGCGCGTAGCAATCTTGCAAAAGTGGCGTAGTCTTTATACTCGGCCATTTTTTGATGGATTCTTGTGAAATCTTAATATGTTGAGCCCAGACCACAACTGGACATGATATAATAGGAGCGGATACGAACATATTAGGAAAGTGGGCGTGGTTAGCGCATAACCTTTGTTGCTAAGGTGTTCTAAAGGTTTACTTTTTCCGATTCTTCTGAAACTAACGTCTATCTGTTTGGTGTCACGGGTCGATCAAAACATAAAATGGTTGCTATGGCGATAAAGCCAACAGAAAAGCCGCCATTTTGAAAAAAAGTGCTTTTTTAACCATTTCTCACATACAGCTCAGTCCAGCCTTACAGAAAGTGAAAGGTGGGGCTCGGGTGCATTGTGGCTGCTTTACAAGTGTGATAGCGTCAATCTTGGGCTGCGGGGGCGGTGGGGGGGGGGTTCAGGGGGGGGCGGCGAGGGCGGCAGTGGTGCGTAGATGTGGCCGGGGAGGGTGCAGAGGCGCGTAAAGGCGGGCGGCTAGGGTGGCGAAGGTGGCGGTGGTGCGTAGAGGTGGGTGGCGAGGTCGGGTAGTGCCTGCGGGCCATCCAACGCCGCTCGCGGCTTTAATTTATACTCATATTTTGTTGATGTTTAAGGTAAAATTAATTAAAAAAAAAAAAAGAGTGGTGCAGCATTAAAAACGAGATGCATGTGAATCTTTCAGATCTTTAATCCTTAAATAAAAACTCATTCATCATCTCAAACACGATTCAAAATTTCTTAGCTGCCTGTCTTTTCTTTTTCATAAATGTATTATTTGTCATTCTTGGCTCTGTGTATTTTTGTACCAGATAATTGACTCATTTAAGTAAAAATTAGAAGTTTTTATTTAAAAAAATCTTTTTTTCTTTTAAAGCTGGGCTTTATTAAGGTTTAATGTTTATTTTAAATGTAGTTTACTTTTAATTCAGTATTCATTTAAATGCCTTTTGACTAAAAAGATGTGTGAAATTGTAAAATAATCTGACATTTTTCTTATAAATGTTTTGTGAACCTATAAAGTTAAAATGGAATTTTTTTTTTAGAAAAGAGGTACATTATGTTTTGTAAAAAAAACAAACTTCTAAGTTTTTAGTTAAATGTGGAAACTGACCATGAACTTGATCTGTGTTGCGTGGAAAATACTTAATGTAATAGAAAAACATCTGTTCCTGAAAACAGGGAAGTTCAAAACTTTTAGGAGGAAACCTCATTTGTTTACCTGAGCTTTGGCCCAGATCTTCCAGTCCAGCAGAATTTCTGACAGGAGCCTCAGGTCCTGCACCACAGCCACCGACTCTGTGTCCAGTCGGAACTGACCGTCCTCCCCCAGGAGGAGGATGGGACCGCTGCAGCACCCGTCGAGCAGCGTCTGTTGAATGTGGGAGAAAAAAGTTCCTTTGTTGTTGCTTCTGTAAATGCAGACTGAGGTCAGTTCAACCAAAATAGGGATGCTACTGAACATGTTCACCGATGCAAAGGTAAAAATCAATACATTCTCCTTTAAATCACCGAAAAAGCTGATAACCCAGAGCAAAAAGATGCATTTACAAGATGAGCAGCCTCGTCTGTATTGATCAAAGTGGCTTCACTGCAGTGGTCATAAATTTTGAGTCTTTCTTCTCTGGTTGCCTCACAGGATACAACCTTGCAGTTTTACACACAGATAATTAAATAATTTGCAATGGAAAAGAAGAAACTTTTATACTGATTTTTTTAAATGTCAAAGTATAAAATATTTTTTCGTTTTTTGTTTTCCTTCAAAAAATTATTTCAGCAGAAAAAAAACCGAAAGGAAAAGTACAAAGTGGGACTCACCTTCAACATGTGATACCCAACGAAGCATTTGGGCTTGATAAGGACCTGATGGATCATGGCGTAACCATGGTAACAGTCCATTTCGTGGATGCGATGTTGGTTTGAGTTGCAGAGAGAGAGCAGGACTTGCAGCGCAAGAGCTTGGGTTTTCTCGCAGTCGCTCAGCTCCACCGTCTGGAGCCCGAATATGAGGCAAATACAAGTAAAAAGACAGACAAGCTTCACTTCAGCTGAAGAAAACAACGGATGTCAGACACACATCAACAAACATAGAAGTTGATACAGGAGAATGCCAACAAAAGCCAATTATTAGGGCTTAAATACTTGGATATTCAAGAAAAAATGAGTATGAATATTTGTGATGTCCGAGATTGCTAATTTGCAATTTTATAAATATAGTAGAATAAAAATGCCCATCAGGTAATGTAATTATCAATCTAAAAAGGCAGATTGATGTTGGATTTTAAGTACATAAACTAAACAAACCGCATATCCCTGAAAGCAAATAAATCTTCAAAGTAAAGTGTCGGTGACAGTTCTCATTTTCAAGTAAAGCTATTAAGAAAATACTAGACTGCAGTTCAGTTTACTGAAATAAGTTCTGAAAAAACAGTTTGGTTTTAAATATAGACGACAATTTGAATAAAAAATATAATCAATATTTAAGAAAAAATATTACAAGAATGTCATGATCATTAATGTGACTTGTCTGCCAGCATAGTGGAGAAGTTGTACTGGAACACGTCCGTAAAAAGTCCATCTAAAGTTTAAGGAGTTTTTCTGTTTTTCCATTTAAGGTCAATGTTGGTTGGAAAGACTGTTTAGCTACAAGGAGTGCAAGTGTTTTCTAGTAGTTAGATTTTTATTGAGGTGTTGCTGTGGTTTCATTTACTATCTTGTCATTGTCTTACTGGAACTGTCAGCTAAACTTTGAGGATGAAAAAGCTGTGGAAAACATTTTCAGGATTTGTTGTTAAATCATCCAAAACAACAGTGATGTTTAAGTTTTGTTTCCTGATGAAGTAAGTCAACTAGGAAGCTGACAGAAAAGCTTTGAAGTGTGACATTGCTTAAATTGATACATATGGTTTCTTTTTTTCCCCAAATTATTGTGTTCTTATCTGTTATGTGATTAAATACATAGTTATTTAATTTCCATACATCCAGTAAAAAGACGTACACACAAGTTTGGAAAAACATTTTTTCCAATATTGTGCATCAACAACCCAAGAAAAGATTGAGAAATCTTCTAAAGGCATCAGTTTACAGATGAGACATTATTTTACTATGTCAAAAAATAGGCTTTATTTCCATCATTTCCCCGTTCAAAACAACAGAAAACAAAATATTGGCGTGTGCAAAAGTTTGGGCACCCTGTAGAATTTTTTGTAAGCACCGCTCCCTTTGGAAAAGCTGAGACCTGACAGTGTCATGGATTGTTCACCATCATTGTTTGCAAAGACCAGGTGATTTCAATCTAAGATTTTAAATAATCCAAGTCATCTGACCTTGCCCCAACAATCAGCACCATGGTTTCTTCAAAGCAGTTGTTCAGATCAATTACACTGAAAATTGTTGATGCTCACAAAGCAGGAGAAGGCTATAAGAAGATAGCAAAGTGTTTTCAGATGTCAATATCCTCTGTCCAGAATGGAGTTAAGAAAACTGAAGCCTTTAGAAGATTTTATTTTTGTACAATAATATAACCTTTTACCTGGGGTGCCCAAACTTTCAATCCCCACTGTATAGCAACCATTCAACATAGTATATTGAAAAGACAGAATTGTGGTTTCATCTGTGGATCACTGATCTTGAATCAGGAATCAAACGTGAAGACCAAAGAGCTATCAGAGGACACCAGAGACAAGATTGTACACCCGAAGATTCAAATGAGCCAATCTACCTTGACAATAAGACGATTTTTTTTTTTAAGTGGGAAACTTTCAGATTCTGTGATTGCCAAAAACTTTTTTTGCCCTTCTAAATCTATTAACCTACAGGAGATGTTAAGTTCTTTTATGAGTAACCTTAAACGTCAGGAGCTTCAAAATCTCACCTGTGCAAAAAGGAAAACAAAAGTTCCTGTTCCGCCGATCTTGTGCAGAACGCTCTGAAGGCCTTGGGTTTCCACCGGTACCAAACCTCGGACAACACTGGGCTCCAAGGAGACACTTTGCACCTCTTTGGAGCTGAAGGGCCGCTGAGTGATGACCGTTTTGGCTTGACCTTTCAACCGGATGACAGGCTCATAGATGGTATAGAGTCTCGGACTGCTAGGTGCGTACACCACCGCCAAGCTCTCCTGTTTAAACGCAGAATTTTTATGTTATATCATTATTTCTGTCTAAATAAATGATAATCTGAGAGATGCTAAGCAGGACTGTTAATAATTCATCATTAAGGTTTTTGAATGGATTAGGATAGAAAAGATGGAACTTAATTTTTTATAACTTTATTACAGTTAATATTATAAGATAAATTAGTTTTAAATAACATTATTTAATTAGCTGCATTTTTTTCTGAGATAAAAACACAGATACAACTATTTAAAACATATCTCCCTACAGTGAAATGGATAAATACATTATTTAATCTGTAATTTTACAGCAAAAAAAAAATAAATCTCCATACACAGAAATTCAGTTGTGTGTTCTGGTGATTCTACACACTCACCACCAAAATTCCAGGATCAAAGTCTCTGTTCTTCATGAGAATTTCCTGCATTTGGTCACACTTCAAACTCTCCTGGGAAACAAACTTGGAGAAGGACCCTCTTGGCTTGCCGTACTTGCACGGCATGATGGAGGTGAGGTCAGGTCCACTGGAGTACAGGTAAAAGGCCTCCTCAGATCCTATTCTTGACCCTGAAACACATGTAGGAACATTATAAAAAAGCAGATGTGAAAAAACATTTGTGCTCAGAGGAAGCGAGTCTGCTGCTGCTTCCAAAAGCCCATCAAAGCAGTTCGAAATTAGTTTTTCCTTACAAATCCCAACTCAAAACTCTATGTTTTAAGTTATATTTTTTTGATGTATTTATTATTTATTCAAATAGAGTTGATTTTGGTCAATGCATTATTTTTCTTTTTTCTAAAAAATGTGCAACCACACAATGTCTAACCATAGTTTTTGTCCAGTTTCATGTTAATTTAAAGCTAGAAAATATCTAGCTCAGCATTTTATTATTTGTATGATTTGGTTCCAATTTCATGGAGGAATAACAAATGAAAGATCACAGTAAAAAATTATGAATCTATGAAATTTCAAACACAACCAGATTAAATCTACAACCACAACTGAATTTTCATGGACCTTTGGGCTCAGGAAGAGGCCGCCATCTTGAAATAACACCTTTAGTACCTTTTACAAATGTAAACTCCTAGAGATTTTGATCTATTGCCTCCTAACTCCTCAAGCATCATTGGGAAATTATTTTGGAAAATTTGTTGGCTTTAAAGCTTGGAGATTTTGAACTGTTTTAGCGTGGCAATCTAGCAAAAGTGGCGTTCTCCTGTTGCTCGCATCTTTTTTACTGGAATATGTTGTGAGAATTTAAATATGGGAATCTCCGGATCAAGCTGAACAAAACAATATTACATACAATATGACTATATTAGGAATGTGGGCATGGTTAACAAAAAACCTCAGTTGCCATGGAAATCCCAAAATTTACTTTTGCAGATTCTTCTAAAAATGACAAAGACCTGTTTGTCACCGTCAGGCGACAAAAACATAAAATTGTTGCTATGGAGATAGACCAACAGAAAAGCTGCCATTTTTTTTAAAAACAATTTTTTTTAAATGAAATTTGTCACTTGCGGTTCTGACAAGGCTGGTTAGACATACAGGTAGAGAGAGGGTGGGTCAAAAGGGGCTAATGAGGGAAAGAGCAGTGCCTGCGGGCCATACAACGCAGCTTTAATTATATTCGCTTTTAAATTCCCAGGATTCCTCCTTTTCTACACATTAAAGGAAAACCTTTCACTGCATTCCAACAGCAGTGAGGAGGCCAAGCTTGTCTAAATTCATCTTCTGGCTTTGCAGGTTGAACTTGCAGAGATTTAAGCCATTCACATCCAATTAGAGGCAACAAGAGCAGCATTCAGTAAAGCTCCTGAGAGAATGCTAAAAATCCTCAGCATGTCAGGCGTCACAGCACGGCTTGATGTGCTCCTAAATGACAAATGGAACAAATCATCCATGTAAACAACAGAAAACCTGGACTTTCATAATAAAAGTTGTTGATTGTGGGATCGCAAAGTAGCAGCATCTATGGAAAATGTAAAAAAGTTAAAGCTGGAGTGGAGGGTTACCATTGAAGAGAAGCACAGTGCCCATGTTCCAGTGCCCCTCCTGCTTCAGCACCTCCTCTGATGATGTGCAGTGACCCAACATGCAGTAAGTCTTGTTGCTGTCAGATGATAAGCTGGACTTTCTGGGCAGGGTGTAATCCAAAGACACCTCACATTTCCTTAAGAGGGAGATATTTTTGAAGTGAACCTTCTTATTTCTCAGTTGAAAAAAAACTATTCTTCAGTTTGGTTTTCTCACCTGATGCCGCACATCCACACAATCACGCTACCGTGGATGTTTTTTTTGCCCTCTGGCTGCTGGCTGTAGGTCAGACTAAGATGCTGCCATGGACCCCGTCTCAGCAAACCCTCTGCAGACTCGGCCTGCACAAGCAGCCCCGCTTTTGTTTCATCGTTTGGGTCTATACACATCCTGTAAAATAAATGAATAAATAAAAAGCACATCACCAGAATAAAATGTTAAATCCTTTGACCTTGCTCATGATATGCACACTTCTAGTAGAGTATTTATCTGAGATAATAAGCATGAAGTATATAGTGTTGATCAAAATAATGAGATTAAAATAAATCCCTGATGCAACATCCGATTTTATCAATCGAGTCTGAAGTATGTGATCTGTCCCAATTTCCAATCACATGACCCGATTGCGACATCCCTCCTGATTTCTGTCCTCTTTTTTTTTTAAACAAGTTTCTTATAATATGTGGTTGAAATAGACTCACCTGAATATGAGAGAACCTGTGGAGAAGTCTGCCCACACTTGGAGCATCAGAGCCTTGGAGCCCATGGACAGAATGTGAATGAGGCTCTCCTCTGCTAGTCTAGTACCAGCATGAGGTGATGAACTGTGTGCCTCAGCTCCTTGAGGGTTACTTTTATCTAAAAACAAGAGAGAATCTTGACTTGTTCCCGTGTTTGGGATAAATTAACTTTATTTGCAGGTTGAAGTGAAACCAACCTTTATCTCTGACTGCTTCCTTCTCCTCCTGCTCCCACAGCCTCAGCCACACAGAGGTGCTGAATCCGCTGGCCATGTGGGGCCAGCAGTTCTGTCCAACCAGGGGCAAGTGGAGAGGAGCAACGAGCCAGGGAGAAGGGTGGAGGTGGCTTGATCTGTGCTCAGCGTCTCCCTCTCTGCGACCAGGAGACAGTTTGCCCTTCCAGAGTGAACTGACGCTTTTGCCCCCGGCGGTGCAGTTTTGCCTGGAGCAGGGGGACAACCCTCCAAGCACAGACGAGCCAGGGATCAGCGGAAAGGTCAGGAAGTGAAGAGGTTCCATATTCACGTTGGCCTCAATGATTTGTAAAACACCTTTCAGCAAAATGTCCTAGAGAATTATAAAACAATAAAAAAAAATGCATTTTACTGAATTAATCCAAAATAATTCAGAAGAATTAACCATTGCAACTATTGATATGAAAGAATAAAGCTGAGCACATGCGCTTCAAACCTGGTAGTTTGTTAAAGAAACGTATCACTTCCAGACAGTTTATTCTAATTAAATGCAAACTTGTGTTCTTCATGTTTGGGCATTACATCTGTTCTAGTGTTAATTGAATGGAGAAGTGCCCCAAAGGCTCAAGTATGTGTTAATTTATTTCAGACCAGAGAGGGGGAAGAGCACAAAAGAGGAAGTCGATTTTTGTTCCATTTTTTTGTAACACTGTACACAAACTTCTGACTAAGCAAGCGGTGCATGGGCCGATTGACAGATAAGCTTCGCAATTTACAGTGGGTGGGGTCTTTTCCAGGAAGAGGCGGATCAGCAGAGCCAGTTCCTCTGACGTGATGCGCTCCGTCACCATGGCAACTAGCAGCTCCATTAACACAGTCTGACAATCTGAACGAGACCAGAACAGAGTTTTACAAAAAAATTTCCTTAACATTGAATGAAAGGTCATTTGTTAAAACAGCATAAATTAAAAAAAAGATACATATAAAATGAAAATAGGAAAAGGCAACAAAAAAAGACCAATAAAATGCAAGTCAATATGGAAAAATGAAGAAAATCTAGCGAATACAGTTTCTCCATGAAATACAGAAACCCTTGTTAAGCCCTGAGGCAGAGTTTAAATGTCAGGAAGCATACAAAATAAAAGTTCAAGTCCACCGTCTGTGTTTTTTGCCCTAAAATATAACTCTAAGGTAAAGGTTAATACCAGATAAGACAACAATAAAGCAAAGCAAATTACAGACCAGTGTGGGCGGGGTTTGTTTCACTCAGGATGTCGTGAAAGCCACTCAGGATGGTTTTGACTCCTCCCTGGAAGGGAGCAGACAGAGGAATCACCTAAATGAGTGGCGCCCGGTTGAGTAGTAAAGTAAAACAAACACAGGAAGCGATAAGAAGTACAAAGTGGAGCTGTTTGGACTGACCTGATCATAGAGTAAGGCAGCGTTTCGTGGATTGGCATGAACTGCACTCAGCAGGCTGTGAAACACGTGACCCAGAACCTTCGGGTCCGGGGACCCCGAGGCCAGGAGATGTAGCTCCATGGTGCAGATCTCAGGGAACAGCAGCATGCCGCTCCCAGGCCCGTCCAGAGCCGCCACAAACTCCCGCAGCGCAGCTGACTCCACCTTTCCGCCTACAGCCACAGTCGGGAGGTGGGGAGAAGGGAGACGCACACAAACAAAAAAATCATGGGTCAGAGGCACGGGGATCTTTAAACACGCATTGACAGCTGCTGTTCCCTCCTTTCAATCCCAGCCTCTGGTCTCTGGCGCAGCTTGAGAAAAGGAATCAGTTTGTGATCTCCCCCTCAGAGCAGCATGGGAGTCCCCCCCATGATTTACAGGATCATCAGTAGGCTCTCTCGTGGCTCCTGGGACCTTTTTATTAATGAAGCTGCTTCATTCCCTGCCAATGCCAAGACAGTCCAAACATGCATACGTTTGATTCTAGAACTAAAAGACAAACGGTTGTGTTTTCCTAAAAGTCCCACTTCAAGCATTTGTTGATCTCAAAGCGTTCTCAGTGTTCGTTTAATTATAATTTTACTGTATTAAGCCAAAATCAAAAAACTGTGTCAATTCTAGGAGTTCATCAGAAATTTGTCTTTGAGTTGTGGGCGGTACTGTTGGTGTGAAGTAAGCCACCCCCCCCACTTCCCATCACCAATCCAGGGTTCCTACACGTTTCTTCAAGTTAAATTTAAGATTTTTTAAGACTTTTATCAGACCTTGCATATGAAAAATTAATACCAATTTCCCTGCCTAATATACAGCCCTATGGACACAGAAAAAACAAAATCCTTGAATTTCAAAACAATTGTCAGTAATGGAGTAACATAATAAATTATGGTTCAAATTTTGTTAATTTAATTACAATTACTAGGCTACAGAAACCCTCATGGTTTCATTACTTACATTTTGGTACAGTGAAACCATTATAGATGACTAATAAAACAAATTGGTGTAAACAGCTGGCTCTGACATTGTCTCTTGGTTAAATGAAACAAAACGGATACTAATAAAAAAGAAACAGAGTTACTAACACATGCGGGCTAATGCACAGTTGGAGATTGGTCAAAGTAAGATGAAGAGAGCAGAAATATGGACGTGGATCAATTCTTAGGCACATTCATCAACTGGAGATAATCAAATCATTTCCAATTTGTTAAAAACAAAGGCAAAAACATTTCAGTTAAATTCAAGTTCTGTCCTGGAGATGAACTGCTTTCCACTGCCATAGTGTCAATGAGCAACCACAATGGAGATTTTCTCATGGTAATGTGGTGAAATAAATGAGGTGGTGTTAAAAAAAAAACCTTATTGCCCTTGTATAGCCTCTATGTTTTTATTTTGAGGGTATCATGTTTGTGCGAAGTTTCTTCCCTTGAGAATTTGTAAATCAGTGAAAAAAAGTAATGAGTAGTGAATTACTTTTTAAATCGGGGAATGAGTAAAATAATAGAACTACTATTTCATCTACTAACCCTACTACTAACCCTAACCCATGAATGAATTCAGCGTCTCTGGACAACAAATCAAACGTACCCTGTATGACACACATGCTCAATGTGTTTGTTTAGAGAGGTGACAGAATTAGCGGATAACATGAGTGGGACATAAATCTCATTTTGTAGTTATGAGAAGACAGAAAAAAACCACAGAAATGCTAAAATGATGAGATACAGTGATGACTGGCTCGCTGTACTGTTTTGAGTGTGTGCTAAAGCAGCAAATACCAAGCACACAGCCATAGATACCTCCGCTAGATCTTACAAACACTGGTGCGCAGTACCGAACAGTACCTGCTTAATTTCAGCCCTGGTCACAACTAGCTTCTCACCTCCTTGTACTTTGTGATGTGTCATAAGCCTGAAGCTTCTTTTTCTTCCTTCTTCGTCTTCTTTTTTTTTTTTTTTTAATTAGCGGTTGGCATACAGCGTGATGCTGCATAACATACTTTGTTTTCATAATTGTGGTTAAAAAAAAAAAAAAACTTAAGATCAGAATAGTCATACACAAAAAGTTTTAAACAGCACAATTTTTATTACCAAAATGTCAAAATTTAAGACCTTTTTAAGACTGCATTTCCAAATATTCAAATTCAAGGCTTTTAAGACTTTTTAGGATCCCGCACGAACCCTGCCAATCTGTTTAAACGCTTTCTCACTAGCTCCTACTAAGGCCTCTCACACCCCAACCTAACATTACTGATAAAACAAAAATGGCAAACAACAATGGAGTTATCCAGCCATACAGTTTGGAGCCAGATGGTGGCTCAGACGAGGAAAACCAAGACTGGCATGGATCTATTTGTCTGCAAGTGGATGCATCAGAATGAGGGGGAGCAGGGAATTTGTGGCCAGACCAGCATGTTTCTACACCACTAATTCAATCTTTTTCAAACTATTTTTTAAACATTTGCTCCTGATTTAAAACAATTTGTATAAATAAATACTCAAAAATGCAATTTTGATCTTAATTTTCGTAATATATGTCCTCCATGATCAGAAAAATGTCACAAAAACATTTTAAAGACACCAAAAACAAAATTTTCTTCAAAGTGGGTCTTTAAAACAAGCAAATAACTACAAAAATAAACAATCAAACTGCTGTAAACAAGTGAGAGAAGATGTAACAGAGTAAATGCACAGAATTGATCAGAAAAAGTGATCAAACACACAAAAATACATTTAATTTTGTCATATTATAATTACAAAGAAAAACAGTATAATTTAGTTAATTAATGCACTTTAAATCGATTTTAATTTTGCATCTTAGATCTGAACTTTAGTAGCAGTGATTTCAAAGAAACAACTGGGAACATATTACACTTGCTTCAAAGTAAATTGGTATTTTACACTCGTAAGAAAAAGGAGACATTCTAGTATTTCCACCTATAAAAGTTTTCCACCAAGCTAAAGTTTTCATCTGATTGGGACTTGAAGTCACAAGATCTAGCTTATGCAGCAGCAAACAGCAGTTGTAAAGTGTGAAACAATGAGCCTATTCTGCAGGGATTAAAGTCAAAACAGAGGAATCAGGCCACATCCTAAACCCACGAGAGCAGAGACGAAGGCCATTTCTGCTGTGTCATTCATACGCAGTAAAACTTCTTATTGCTAAATGTCTTCTTCGTTCCACTAAATGAGGATGTTCTCTTTTCATTTGACCATAAGAAAAACTGTGAAAAGTGTGAGAAACCAATGCAGGTTTAGAGGCCGAGACCGGCACATGACCTCAGAATCCATCAGGATCTGTTTGCTGACATTTACCTCCCCCAGAAACTAATAATCCAGGGGGCTTGAAAATGACATTCTTAAAAGTAACCGCTGAACGTTTTCATTGACAACTTTGCAGGTGAGACCTATTGTAAGAAATGAGGTAACGTGGTGATGAGTGTGGACCTACCCTCTTCCTGCTTGGCCATGTTCTCGGGGTTGCTTTCGCTGTCGGCGTCGTAGCCTTCCTCCTCCCCCGGGAGTTTGACGTTGTAGCTCTGCACCTCATCCACCTCCTCAGACAGATCACCCGCTGGGGCCGCCCCCTCCGCCAGCACCTGGAGCTTCTGGCATGAGATGAGAGGAGAAGGCTAAAGTCATGAACTGGAGTTAAAACTGCATCAAATCCACATCTTTGCATTGCAAAAATATTGAAAGATAAAACTAATTTAGCAATAGCTTACCTAATCCTGTTAAAGGAAAAAAAAACAAAAAAAAAACGGCCTTACTAAGAATGTTTCTACGCTCAGAAATTCAGCATGACAGGCCACAGTCTTTCCGCTAATGTAGGGGATGAAGGAAGGGGAAAAATGTACGAGATTTTGGTCATAAGACAAACATCAGCTGACTCGTACGGTGCTCACAGCCCAGTTCCTGGTGCTGTACAGTCATCATATTTTACCCCCCACCCCCATCATCACCCCCTGACCTATGATTTTAAACAGCCCTGTGGTTTTAAGGAGGCCTAAAAAAGCATGCCACTGTTTGTCTGTGCTTGATCTGATGTGCAGCTGTGGGTGACTTTCAGAGAGAATTGTCTAATTCTTTAGATAAAGTCTGCAGCAGACGACAACGGTTGGAGCTTCACGGCACATGTTTGAGATGACAGGCAGAACGTCACACTCTGCTGGGCTTCATGAGAAAGAACAGAAGTCACAGGGAAAGCCGGCCAGAGACTTCAAACATCATTTATATTTTCTTTTCTTTTGCAAAGGTTTTGTTTTTTTCTGTATGAAATAACTCAAGTCTACTTTATCTTTGACAACAAAATTTTCTTTTGAAATGTCACCAAACGACTTTTTCCTCCTTATCTTCCAATCAGCAAACTTCATATTAAAACATCAATTGTTATATAAACTAGACAAAAAAGAATTTAATAATCAAAAACATACAAATAGAATAAGGGCTTTCTTTAGCAGTTTAAGTAAAACTTTTATTAACTGACACTTCAAAATAAAAGATGTAGGATGCATATATTTATGTACTGGGTTTCAGGATCAATTAAATTGATAAAGCTGAGTTTACGTTTAGAGAATATATGCAAGTTTTATAAAATAAATCTTCTCATTTGAGTCCATCTGGAATTTTTTCGATGTCAGTGTTTTATTAAATTAAATCAAACTTTATTTATAAAGCACTTTTCATCCAACAGTAATTCAAAGTGTTTTAAAAACTTTAAACTGTCAAAAATTAAATAATAAAACAAACAGAAAGCCCTAAACCCTTCTGACCCCTTCATATCTAAGATAATGAAATCTAAAACGACAAATGACAGAACACTGAAAAATAATAGAAAGAGATACAGAAATTTCAAGTCATACTGATTCATTCTGCTCTCATTCAACCTGAGTTGCTCTATATTGACTCTTAGAGTACATTTTAATAACAAGAATGGTCAGTCTGGAGTCTTGAAGGATAAACATACACTCTGGTGTGCATGTGTGTGCACGTGTGTGCCATTTCGTGAAACAACTGCCACTGAAGTCCACGTCGTAACCATATATGGTTCTATGAGCAAAGACTGAGCCAACAGTGCCCTCATGGTGGAGCAGAAGTGTTTGAATTTTTACAGATTTATGATGTGATATCAAGGACAGGATAATTCCGTAAACCAACTTCTTCCGTTTAATGTAAACAGAAAATTACTTGAAATTAGCAAAACAAAGCAGCATCAGATGTGAGTTTTACCAAACTGTTGTACTTGCCTCCTTGCTGTAAACTGTGTTCGCTTACCACAGTTGCTTAGCAACATGCTGCAAGCTGCACTGATGCACAAAAGCATCCTGTTGACAGTAGCACCTCAGACACAATGGGTGATAGCTTAATAGTGCTGAATCTCATGAAAGGAAATGCTTTTTTTGGAATCGCTCCTTTTTGTTGCCGTGATGTTTCTCAGCTGAAGTTCTCACCTTCTCAACACTTTCAGCAGCCTTCTGAAAAGGAGGCTGATGACAACGAGCTCAAAAATAGCATTTAAAGAGACAGAAACAAATGAGTAACTAAAAATCCCACATTTCTGTTTAGCCAATACTGCAGAAATAAAGTCAAAAATAAAGAATCCCTAATGTTTAAAGTTTAATATAATTAGACATATATATAAGTTCTTTCTTCCTTTCATTTTTAACAAAAAATGCTCTGATCAAATTTTTTTTTCTATATGGATTTGTGAAGCTGCAATTTTCTAAGATTAACAGATTATCTGCAAGTTAGAAAATTATAGAGCAGCTCCTAAAGGTACACTGAGGAAAAACTTTATTTCAAAAACTTGTATGCTGCAAAGAACTTCAGCACACCCATAAAACAAATATGAGCTGATATGAGTATTTGATAGTACTCCACTTCAGGGTACTACATCCAAGCCTGAAAAGTAAATATTGCAAAACCTCCATCACATTATCTTACGATTAGATAAACCTGCAAGGAAAATTAAATCTACACCTTTCTGAATGTGAAATGAAAAATCACATTTTGTTTAACACTGTAAAGCCCACTACATCAAAGAATTGACAGAAAAATTCATTTTTTTATGTTTTATGAAACCTACTAAAAAAAGTCAGTTTTTTCACGGGATATAGTTATGAGATAAGTTTTGCTCACAATGATGTTAGTTTAGGATGCAAAAATATTGATATGAAAAAAATCCCCTTATTGACCCACTGTCTCAAATTTGATCCACACATTTTTAACATGGTGCAACTGTATTATAAATAATTAATCTTCTTTTTTCTCAATACAGCAAGTAATCACCTCGTTTTATTTATGTATTTTTTGGCTGTTGTTAATTCCTAATTCCCAAAATGAACAAAGAAAAAACAAATGTGTTTAATTAACTTTAAAAGCCCTGAAGAAAATTGTTGTCGCGTTCTCCATGGTTAAAGAAAAGTTTGAATTATGCTAATGAGATAGGGGTGTCAGAAAGACACTGATCCAATATGATATGAATGCTTCTATCGGGTTCAAAGTCTGGCACAGTCCTTACTGTTGTTTATCACATGAATGAAAGGGTTAATGCAAGAAATTAGTGACAAACAACAGAAAATATTAATTTATAAATAATATTATTACCGGTACTTATATTAAGCGGTATTTTGAATAAGGTAAACTTCAGGTAGATGTCTAAGACTTATGTATAGATAAACATGTTTAAAGGGAAAAACCAACAGAGGCTTCTCGGCTTGACTCACCCTGTCTGGTTTCTCCTCAGGAGGATCTGGACAGAACGACACCTCGGCTAAGGCCACTCTCAGGAAGGAGTCAAACAGGGGCACGGCGAGGTCAGAGTTCACCACACCTGAGCGAGACAACTGGTCTCTCACCTCAAACAAAGTATCCTCCACAGACTGGAGCTGTGGAAATGGAACATGGGATGTCACACTTTGAGAGAAGTAAGCAGTGGACTGTGTTGTCCATGTCTGTTTGACAAACCTGATAAGAAAGCTCGGGCTCCATTCTTTGTAAGGCTGAGTTAGCACTGTGTAGACAAATAGCCAGCAAAGCCTCCAGGAGGCGGATGCTTTGCAGCTGCCACTCTTCTTCCAACCTTTTTCCCGAATCTTTGGCCTTTCCTTCAGCTGAACTGGAGCAGCAGGTGTCAGGTGAATCATGGCAGGTGTCCTCCAGTTCCTGTGACGGGACCGGAGCTGTGGACTCGGGGCTGCCTTTGGCTTTGCCATCCCTTTTTCTCTTCGCTTTCCCGTCTTTGGTCTTAGCAGAGAGTTTCTGGATGACCATGGCCATGAGGCGCAAGCACACATCAAGTCCTCCGAGCCTGAAGAACTGCTGCTGAAACAACGGGCTGGCCATGTAAATCCAGCGGCACATAGACCAAACATCTGCAGCCCGGCGCAGCTGCTCTTTGGAGGGTAACGCTACACTGTCCGGCGACAGATAAGGCAGACGCCCACCCAGAGGTTCACTTGCCGTGCTGTCGTAACCTGAAGTATCTTCAGAGTCGTTGGCCGAGTCGCGGTCTGAGTCAGCCTCTTTGCTGACACAGAGGAAGGCCACACACAGAAAGAGGTTGATGACATGGAGGTGAGTCTCCGTACGGCCGTGCACAGATCCACGGCCCTGTCCGCTGCGGTTCTTGTGCCGAGGACATGCCTCTTTCAAACCTTCATAGAATTTGCTAAGGCTCTGCGGGCCCTCACCAACTCCTCTGGACCCCAGTTCTTCAGCAAGACCAAGAACGGCCTCCCTTTCCTCAGCACTGTGTAACTCCTGAAGAATCCCATCAACCTGCTGACGTCCCACACCAATAATGAGTGTTTCAAACACCTTTAAAGCCAAAGAACGCGTTTGGTCCAGGTAAACAAGCTCCGTAACCTGGTTGAGTCCATTACAACTGATGAAAAGACCTCTGATGACCCTGCAAGGATAAAAAAACACAAACAATTACCACTTAACACAAAAAAACCATACATTAGATCCCCTGCTGATTTGGCATATTTTTCCACATAAAACTACACTGACAGTTTGTCATTCTTTTGGTTGGTTCATTTGAATGGTGAAAGAAAATCGAAAAGGAAATTTTAAAAAATCCACTTTAAAAAATGTCAAAAGATTTATTTACATTTCATTGAGGGAAATACGTATTTGAACCCTCTTGCTGGAAAGACTTGGTACTTTGTATCCAAATCCTTCTTATCAACGCAGTACAAACCAATCAAGTTCTACTTGACTTTAGTTATATTTAATGAACCAAATGTGACTTAAGTCTTTGTTTTTGTTTGTTTTTTTCTTTTTCCTAATCAAGTCATTTCATTATCTCTGTAATGAGTTTGATAAATATGTGTGATTTCTTTTTTTCCTGTATTGTCCACAACTTATGTTTGAAATAAACCAGATCAATCAATCAATTTAAGGCTCCTGGGTGAGGGAAAGAGATTCTCACTGAAGATTTGACGGCACATGGCTCTGCCCATCCTCCCTCCACACAGTGAAAGCCAGAAAAACACTCCTAAAAAATCATGTTTCTACAGCCATGATTGATGGCTTGTTTATCTTTTGCTGCATAATGAGTCAGGGCCTGAGTGACTTAACATAAGTTAATTCAAGAATGGTGCTTCTATTGCATGTAAAATTAAACGTTTTTACTTTTTTGTTAGTTTGCTAATCATAGTAATTTAAATTTTCCGCAACTGGGCAGCGTCATTCCTCATTTCCCCCTCAGTAAAAAGAGTGGTGAGGGAGCAGTGGTATTATTTTTAAAACTTGTTCACATTTCATTTTGACATTTGGCAGAACAGAAAGAAAGTCTGGGTCTAATCTTACCTCGTTTGGTTATTATTCAACAAACTGAACTTTGTTCAACAGACAAACAACTAAACACAAAAAAGAGAAAAAACTAAAACTTAGGCCTATTCCTCAATGTTCTCCTGGTCATGGAAACCCCAACAGGTCAGATCTGGTTTGGAGCCCCAGACCTATTGGTGGATTGATGGTCATGTTCTTGCATTTTGCACTAATATTTGTGACCTTAACCCCCAGCGTCTTGCTAATGGTTTTGTAGTCCATTCCGGTCGTGTGCAAGTCTACAATCTTCTCCTTTAAATCCACTGAAAGCTCTTTCGTCTTTCCCGTGTTGGAGAGTTTGAAGTCTGACTGATTGACTGATTCTGTGGACAAGTGTCTTTTCTACAGGAGATTAGTTCAAACAGTTGTCTTCAATTTAGGTGACTGGTTGATTAGGAGAGTCTGTGTCAATCAGAACTCTTTATGGTTACTAGGGGATCAAATATTTATTTCCCTTAATAAAATGCAAATATATTTATATACAATTTTAAAGTGGATTCCTATTTTTCTATCTGTTCATTAGAGGCTACCATCAGATTAACAGACAATTTCTTTTTAAGTGGAAAACCTACAAAACCAGCAGGAGATCAAATACTTATTTTATCCACTGTATAAAAAGAAAATAGCTAAAAACACTCTTAATACACTTGATTGATGTGACAGATCCAGCAGATGGAGCTATTTAAACCTAATGAGGGGGATCAGAGAACAGGATGGGGAGTTCTGTAATAAGTAATGAACTGATAAAGAACCATTTCCACTCATTGTTATCACGTTCAACTTGACACAAAGTAAATGTTTTCCTGTGGTTGCCTATTTAATTTGGTACCATTTAATCAAACCCTAACATTGAACTAACAGTTCAGCATTTACTCTAAAGGCTGATAGAAGAAACTTAATTAAAAACATAAACTATAACTGCATAATAAATCCAGACATAACAGAAACAACCTGCTCTTCAAAGTTTCTATAAAAACTGGTTTAACTTTGTAACTTGGAATAAATACCATGTTACTAATAATCATCATGAAATATGACTGTATCCCAAACTAATGCTCTTGCTTGTGTTGTAAACACCGTATTAGGAAAAGCAGAATCATTGTTCTTCATGCGTCACACTGCTCCTTTTTTGTCTTTAATTAAAGTTTGAATAATTAAGAACTTCAAGAGGTGGCTTTATTTTTGGTTAATCCAGTCTGAGTACATCGTGGTGGACTGGCTTCTGTGTTAAAAAGAAGATAGAAGCATAAAATAAATAAAATAAAACAGGTATTTTTAGACAATAACTATTAGTGTTATGGGAAAGTCTGCTTTTAAAACTGGTTCTAGCAAAAAATAATAAAAAGTATTCTATGCTCTGTGTAGTAAAGTTGCTTGATAAATGGAAAAACTTCTAAATGTATTTAACAGACAGTAACCCATCATATCTCTTTCACACGTCACAAAACAATGATCAATTATTGATTGGTATCAATTAGCAATGGCCTGGAGAGACAGATCTGATGACAAACAAATAGATCAAGTATCTTGTGAAGCTGACTGGGACCTTTGCTGTAAAAAACAACAAAAATGAAAGAAAATCAAACAAAAAGACTACAATTTATGTTTAAAGCCTTTGTCACAAACTGGATATGAGCTGTCTGCAGGTGAAAAATGGTCAAATCTGTACGGGACACGCTGGTGATCTGCACACAATATGAAGGTTGTAGATCGCTCACTGAACCTGTAGAGAGAAATGCTAATGCACATTTTTTACTATGGGCATGCTGTAGGTGACAGGTCGAAGTGAAGACTTATACAACACGTAAGGCTAAGTAAGAGTGAAGTGGGTGAGACGCAGGCGTGTCTGATTTTTTATTTGTTTCAACCCCCCAAATCCTGCAGACTGTGCAAGAAGCTCGTTAGTGCTGTTTACGTGATACGTGCATGCTCCTTGTGTGCAGCCTGACTGTTAGAAATGATTAAATTAGATAATCAGAGTGTAGTTTGTGTGGACGTCCTGCAGGCATCCTACGGGCACTCATGCATCACGTGCACACACGTTGCATTTGAGCACAGTAATTAAGGAGTCAGTACTCACACCGTACTAACGAAAGGTGTGTGTGGTGTAAGGACACCGTACAACAGCACTACCTGTATGTCATAAGTACATGCAGCTTACATTAACCTTATGAATACTTCAAGATACACTTACCACACATGACAATAGTATGTTCCATTTTCATGACGTTCTTAGAGGTGGGCGTACAAGCCTCAATGGAACAGCAAGACACACCTGCGCTCCTCTTAAAATCTCACTGATTAACTTTTGATCTATCTTCTATTTTCATCATCTATCTATTTTCAAATTGTGATTGTGCTGATTTTAGCCAAACCTAATTAAAAAGCTGTCATTTTCTAAAACATAGTTTCTGCAGAGCGGCTGAAGATCATCAGAAATTTGTCTTGAGTTGTGAGCGGAATTGTTGGTGCAGAGTAAGACCATCCCCCACTTCCCGTCACCAACCTGTTTATACTTTCTCCCACTAGCGAAAGCCCTTCTTACCCCAAACTAACTGGGCCTACACAACTCAAAAACCTGCAGCACCTGTACACGCTAACCCCCTGCACTGGTGTGTGTGACTAAGGCTTCAACTAGTAGTTCAGCTGCTCACCTGGATTTTAAAAGTGATGGTAGAGTCTGCAGGTAGACGAGGAGAACCTCCACGGGCAGGCACTGTGTGTGGTAGCTGCAGACCTGACTACAGACGGTGGAGACCCCCAGCTGTTGTGCATGGTGGACCAGTTCAACCCCTCTCTGCAGGACAGGGTTAAAGATGTGTGTGTAGAGCTGCCACTGCACCACAGCATTCCCACGCAGTGTCAAGTGGCACACGTGGCTAGCTATCTGCTGACTCAGCTGCCAGTCTTCACCAAAGACTAGTTCTTGGTAGGCCTCCAGAGCGTCCCATTTCCACAACATGTCCTCGGCTCCCCCTCCACTGGGGAGAATCCCTTGGGAGCGGTAGCAGAGGCTGGTGGAAAGGGCTGAAGGTTCTCCGTGTTGCAGTGTCTCCTCTAGGCCTGGCAGCTGGCTGCTGTCCAGAGTGCAGATGTTGCAGGAGGCCAGTTTGGCTTTCTCTGAGGGTTGCCCCCCACCGAGTTGGTCCAAAATGAGTCTGATCAGCACACTTAAGACATGAGATTGGTAACTACGCAGTCCTGGAGCTTGAAAAGCATGGAGCAGGGGCCCTATAACTGAGCGAGGATCCATACAACAGCAGATTCCAACAGCCTGAACACCAGCCAATACTTGCAGCACAGCTGGACCAGTGGGTGACAGGTGCTTCAGAAGCCGCAGACACTGGTGCGCGCAGGCAGCTAAACAGCAGCAGCGCTCAGGGTACCGAACTGCATCGCCCTCAGTCCCATCTGTGTTTTCTCCGTCGTCCTCGAAGGGGTTTCGCCCGGCACCCTGCTTGAAAGCAGACACTGGCAATCCGGACAGATCCCTGTGGTGATGCAGGAAGTGGGAATATTCACAGCGGCGGTGGCGCCGACGGGCGCAGACAGACTGATGCAGCTGCTCTGACTTTGCCTTCTTCACAGCGCTCATGATCTTGAAGGCCCCAGCGATGAGACCTCGTAATCGCTCTGAAGCTTCTCCTCCTATTTCCGAATCTCTGACCCTCCCAAGTCCCTCCAGTCGCAGCGCTGTAGCCTCAAACAGCTCAAGGCCACGGTGCTGAACAAACTCATGGATGAGCTCAAGAACCTGGCTGAAAAAGAAGGGGTTGGATGTGGAGGCTTGGAGGCACCCCAGCAGCACCTGCAGCACTGCCTCCAAAAGCTCTGGAAGCAGCAGCGCTCGGTGCCGATAACGGGAGAAGGAGAAGTCCTCCTGGACCTCCTGCAGAGTCTTTTTGGGTCGTGGAGCAAACGGGTTACTCTGCCTGTCCAAGCAGCTCCGGATTTTAAGCGTGGCTCGCAGCAAGTCTGTCAAGCTTCGCCTCAGATTGTCTGGAAGTCTGTCGTTCTGACAAACGTCCACCGACATCAGGTGCAAAATGGTGCGTAGCAGCATCCTCTGAACCAGTGCAATTGGCTCCTCTGTCCAGCCTAAAGCAAGCTCCTCCACTCCTGTACCACCTCCTCCTGGACCACAGCAATCTCCAAACTCAGTCAGGATCTCTGTGAGCGCAGGTACGACGCTGACGGCCAAGCCAGGATTGTGGTTAATGCTCATGTCAAACTTGCAGACTTTCTCCAGAAGGGAAAGCAACACATGACAAAGATCGAAGGGGGAGTTCTCCATGCGGTTGAAGATTGATATTGCAGCCGGGTCCGTAAGGGTTTCACAGTCAGTTTGGCCCCCGGGGGCTCTGGGATGGGGGTACGGTGCGCTCATGGTGCCCGTGCTGTTGCACAGAGTGGGAGTGGACTGCGAGGCCTCTGAGGGGTGATGCTGACAGCTTACCTGGACAGAGGAAACATGCGACCTGCGGCTCCGGGCACCCCCTGAGCCTGGAACAGTTCTGTCCTCTGAGTTGGCTTCAGAGTCTGAGGTAGAGACCTGGGACTTGCGAGCATCTTTTACAGAGTATCTCTGTGCTGTTCGGCGTGATCTCCGTGACTTCCAAGTGCCACTGCCGACACGGGGCCGCTTCCCAGAGTTCTGTTCGTCTGCGGTGGTCTTCTGTCCAGCTCTGAGAGGGATGGCCTTCACCTCTCGACTGAGGAATACCTCTATTAGGGACGGCAGGTTGAAATCTGTTGATACAAGAAATGTCCTGTCAGATTTAAATAAAATATTTAAATTTTAAACACTTAAATCTAAGAAGTAACAATGAAAATAATATAAATGCTAATTCAAAGTGTGCATATAAAGTAAAAGCCAAAAACAACTTTTTTTGGAACAGAGGCCTTTCCTTCATCACAGGAGTTGCGATATACACAATCCACAAAATGGTCAACTTAATTTATTACAACAATTAGACATTTTAAGTAAAACCCCTCACTAAATACTTTTCTCAGACAGACATGAACATTTTAACTCTTTTCTTCTTGTTTAACCTTTCAAAGTTCAACCCTTCATAGAAAAATAAGTCCAGTATTATAGAATGAAAACAGATCTGATCACGATCAAAGATTTATGTAAATTTTGGCAAACTGAACGTGTTCTGTACAGGAGACACGGGATGGAGGAGGTTGATTGACAGTGGTCTAGTGGTCTATTTTTTCAGGCCACGAGACTGGTTTAATGTCAAACAATATTTTCACAAACTGGCCTGTATGAAGTTGAAGTTAGTGGCCGATTTTTTTTTTTTTTTTGCCTCCAGTTTCCTTTAACTTTTGAGGGTAAAGTTTATCTTCATCTTTAAAATATCTGCAGCTGCTTTAAACTTTATTTGTACAATAGAGTTCATGTAGTAACCATTAAAATGTGATATAGGTTTTCCCTTAACCCACAACTGTCAAAGTAAAAGCTAAACAATTGGACGCCAAATTCCACCTCGTCTGACTTTTAAGGTTCCTGATTTTTGTTTGTTAAATGCAGCTTTTTTATTTAGAAGTTTTGCTGTTTCCTCATTGGATCTTTTCTCCCAAATCAAACTTTCTAAATACGTTTGTTTTTTGTTAACTGTGCTAGCTCGGGGGTTTCAATTTAGCAGTCGAAGGAGCCGCTTGAAGAAAGTTGCGGATGGATATAAGACATCCGAGCGACTTCACATCCGTCAAGAATGAGTCGGATGTGGTGGAGAGAATCCCGTGGTTTTCCAAAACAAAACTTCCTTCAGATTTAAAATAGAAATAAAACAGAAGAAATGTAGGTTGGGTTTTCTTTGGGCTTCCATACCAACTGTCCCACGGACTGGTAACAGCCCGGGGGATGGAGACCACTACTCTAATGCGCTGTAAAAAAAAAAAAAAAACTGACAAACAAAAATCTGCAAAATTCCACAAAAAAAACCCTGTAAAACAGCGAGGCTGCAAAAGGTGAACTGCAGTTGTATTCTAAAAAATTATATGGTGGATGAAGACTGCTCAGCTGCACGTTGGCAGCTAAAGTTTCAACAGGCGAGCCAAATTAATTAGAAGAAAAATGTCTTCGGTCCATGTTAGGGGATATCAGCAGCTCCACACCAAACGCTGGTGTCATTCTAAGGTCACATGACTCTGCAGTCGCCAGTCTTATCTTGCTATAGCAATCCTGCTGGGGACAGTTGGAGGATTATGGTTTAGAATGGCATAACTAGTGTAACTTAGACTGTAGGGGAGTAAAATTGTCAGTAATTATGTAATAACAATATAGCATAAAAATATGAATAGTCCGAATCAATATTCACACAGACATTAACATGAACTGTGCCAACTGATTGATGATGCCCTGCTTGATGTTAACGACTATTTAAGGGAAGATAATCCAAGAACAAAACAACCTTAAGCTACAAACATCAGGAAAACCATTTGCACTGCAATACCTCATATTACAAAAGTAAAATGTTGATCTAAAAATGAGAAAAGGCCCCATGGAGGGCAATTAGTCAAAATTCAAATATTTAATTTGAGTAGGTAACGCAGGATCATCACCAACCTGGAGCTTTCTCCTCCTGCACAGGAATCTTCCACACCAGTGGGAGCAGAGACAGCAGCAGAGTGAGCAGCTCCTCCCGACAAGTCAGCTCCTGGCAGAACAGAAACAAAACCAGTCACACAGAGGAGAACCTCCCTTCGCTGGCGACTTTAGTCACACTCTGATGTCACATGAAGACCCACTCCCACGGAGTCACACTCTTCTGCTTCATAACGCTTCACTTGCAGCCGCTTAAGACTTGCATTATAAACCCACGTCATCTTTTCATGTGTTTCCAGCTTCAGAAAGAACAAATCTTCACATGATTTCAGTCAATAAGCAAGTGGGACATGGAGTAGATGTAGCAGCTACGTGACAGTCTCTTCAGAGAGCTTCAGGGTCTCATGTGAGCTCTGCGCATTCCTAGCTTTTGTGCTAATTAAAACACGGTTCATTTTTTAAACCCAACATAAACAACATTGGTCAGCTTAGTGTCAAGAAGAAAGCTTTGATTATTATGTCTACTGCAAAGTTCCCACCATTTAGAATACAAAGAATTATTCCAAAACTGAGATTAATTCAAAGCTTGAAAAACAAATCTCCCTTTTTGAGATTTACATAAAAGACAACAAGAAATAAACAACAAAAACAAATACTGTTTTAGAATTGCATCTTCCAGGGAAATACATTTGTAAAGTCAATATCTAGAAAATGTATCTAGGTCATCTTTAATTATTTTAACAAATGTTATTAAAAGCAAAAACAAAAAAGAATTCAAAGATCATCATTTGAAACCTCGACATAATGTAGGGTTTTAACAACAAAATGTCCTAAAATGTAAAGCCATTTACCTTCAGAATAAAACATTTAGGTGTTTGTAATCAGTCTCACTTGAAGTTATATAAAAAAAATATTAATAATTAGAAATGTTTTAGTCACAAACCCATTCTGTACAAAACTTATGCAATTAAAACGATAAAAGCACCTTTAAAGCCATCACCAAAGACAAGTAGATTAATTAAAACCCATAATAAGTGTCTATAATCACAGATACACAACACATGAATGGGTTTACATTGAACTGTACCATTGTACCACTGTTACATACCACAACATACATTCCTGAAATCAGAAATAAACATGTCATCTCTGCAAGAGAAAATAAAAACAACAAAAGGCATTTTCACTGCAATAAAGCTGTTTTATTCTGCACCGTTTCCAAGTGACCATCAATTGAAAACTAGTTTTAAAATGTGTCTTTCATGGGCAAAAATTGGAGTAAAATAGCAAGAATATTTGGCTCAACTCTCCTACCTGAGGCAAAGAGTGTTTCTGTTACTTTTGCTCTTCTCCATTGAGTACAAATGAGACAAACTTGAAGCTAAATTTTAGCCACTTGAGTTATGAGGGAAAAGAAGCAGCCAACTCGTCAAAAGTCTCTTTCAGTGGACTCAAATTCTTCATTAAGTGTCTCAGATTCTAATTAAAGGGTTGATTTGATATGGGGCAAAACCCACGTAAACAGCTAAAGCTTAGGGAAAGGATTTAAACGCATGCACTGACCTCTATGTTAAATGCTCATGTTAAATTATGACTCGGTATGAAATCAATGAAAGAAAACTGACTATACGTCAACAACAGGGATGCATGAGGTTGTGGCATATGAAAATAAAAATAAAATAATTCATAAAATGCTGGTTTTCACAGAAATGACTAAGAAACAACAGCAGCAAACAAATGGAGAACCGTGATGCTGCTACGTGCTCTCATTCTGTCAGAATCTTCATTGTCTACAGGACCGTCATATAATTCATATGTTCAATTATTCCCAAACAAAACTTTCTAAAATCACTTTAAATTTACATTTCACTAACATAAACAGTAACAACAAAATCAAAACCAAAAAAACTGATTATAGTCAACATAGACCTTTTTTAATTTATTTATTTATTTATTTTTTAAGAACGATTTTTAGAGATGCATAAAAAAACCTTTTACAGCACTTTGGAGGTTGAGAACATAAGTTATTTTTTTGTTTGGGATCAACTTATGGAAGAGAAGATAGTCTGGCTCATATTTAGATATTTGGATTAATAGGACAAAATACTAAGAAAAATGTCAAACTTTCAGTTGGTTTGATTTCACTCAAACAGCAACATCAAACAGACATCAGTAGGAAATCACAAAAAAAAAAAACCAAAGGGCTTACACTGCAGCTGTTTTTTCTATACAGGGTTCACTCTCTTATTTTACTCTCAGTCTTTGGTCTACAGAACGGTGATCTGGATCCACATTTCCACAGAACCGCAGCCCAATTACCTTAGAATAGAACTGAGACTTTGGTTTTCAGGCAGGTCAGAATTCCCTTTATTAGATATGATGAGCTTCCATATTTATCCAGCAAGGTAAACTAAAAAAAAAAACCTGATGTGGACCGACCAGCTCAATGTGAAAGCACCCTAAACGTGCTTTAACTTTATTAACTCTATAAAGGCAAATTACCACCAAAAAATGCAGTTCATTTCAGTAAAATTCAATATGTTGAGAAAATTCTACAATCGCATAAACATGTGTAGTTTCCTTTTTCTAATCAAAACATACATGAATATTACATACAACATATTTTTGGTTTGTTTTATGTAAAAAGTGTTCTTTGTGTGCACTCAAACCTAGCTTCTTATCCTGGTCTACCATCAGTTGGGAGGTTGTTTTAATTTTGTTTGTCAACTTTGCTGGTTTATTTAAACTTAACCCAAACCTGACACCACTTACTAATCCAGTCATGCAAAGTTCCTGAATGCCTTCATGAATTAGCTTAATCTTTAGTTCACTCTAAGCTCATTTTCCCTTTCTTTGCGTGTTTATGTTTCACTTTTGTGTATATAAATCCCCTTTCCTTCTGCCAGTTTGGAACAGTTTGGTCACAAAATTCCCTTCCTTGTGAAGACATCCTGACATATTCCTGTTCAATACCTGCCTACAATCTGATGCAGTTCAAAATGTTTAATGCTTGGCTGGAAAAAAATATATATATTTTGAGATTATCAGAGAGTTATGTCCTTTACGATTTAGAGACTTCCAATGCAGACAGTATTTTTTGCTGATCAAAGTTAATCAAAGTTTTCTGATAAAAGTTATCTGGTTTTGTAGAAAAGACTTCAATTAAAAAAACTATTCCTTACCTGATCAATGATTGCATCAAGGGTGCTGAGCAAGAGGAAACCCCGTCCCCTTACTAGGTATTCCCCAAGTGCCACCATGTGGCTTTCTTCCTCATCTTCCTCTCGAGCCTCCACCCTCTGAGCCACGGCGCTGCACAGCTGATGAACATCCGTCAGGAACTCTCTTGCCAGTGTGTTACTGGCCCCACTCATGTCTGAGCTACAACAAAAGCACAAGAAAAAAAAAACATCTTAGGCCTTGATTACAACTGCCCTTATGAGTGTCTGCGGGTTAAACACTGACAGTCTGTACTTTCCTTAGCTTCTAACTTCTAGTAGTCTGCTAGCAAGTATAATTGGTACTGAAATTAAATTCAAATATGTTAATGGTAAGAGCTTTAATATGGCACAGATAGTGGACAGTAATAACAATAAAAATAAAAGAAAATCTGCAGTTTTAGCATGTCAATATAAATGTTTTATTAGTCTAATCTAAGCCAGGAGGAATAGGCCGCCATGGCCCAGTTTATCAAACCATCTTCCCTTTGCTTAGCTCCGCAGAAAAGTATGTATAATGGATGTAATGAAAGTTATAATTGTTACCCCAAACTTTATTACAGTAGGTGGGGAAGTGGAGCAGTAAGTTAGATATTCTCAGATTGCCAGTGAGCCTGGTAATAAGACTGTCCAAAGAGGAATGTTTTAAAAGCCTAACTTTGAATATATAAACTGTGTCAGCCTCTCTTACATGAGCTGGGAGCTTATTCTATAAGACAGGGGCTTGGTGGCTAAAGGCTCTGCCTCCAACTGTTATTTTGGAGATTCTATGAACCACAAGCAGTTCTGCATTTTGTGAGTAAAGTGTTTGGTTGGTAAGGCACTATGAGATCCTTAAAATAGGACAGGGCCATACCATTTTTGGCCTTTTAGGTTAGCAAGATGATTTTGAACTTGATTCCAGATTGAACTGGGAGCCAGTGAAGTGAAGCTAACACAGGAGTAATGTGTTCTCTTCTGCTGGTTCCTGCTAACAATAAAGCTGCTGCATTTTGAACAAGCTGATGACTTTTTAAAGAACTTTTAGGACACGCTGCTACCAAAGAGTTACAGTACTCCAGCCTAGACGTAGCAAATGCATGGATGAGTTTATCAGCATCACTTCTTGATTATATATTTCTGATCCTAGATTTTTTTGCTTAGGTGAAAAAATGTAGTTTACAAACTTGCAATATGTGAGCATAAAATGATAAATCCTGGTCAAATAAAAGCTCTAGGTTTCTAACTGTGGAATTGAAGGCTATATTTATGCCATCCAAGGAGACTATCTGATCTGATAAAGCATCTCTCAGGTATTTAGGACCTAGTATAATGACCTCATTTTTTTTCTGGGATTAGAAGGAAGTACTTAATTGTCATCAAGGTCTTTATGTCTCTAATGCAGGCATTAAGTTTCTCTATGTGGTCCTTTTTAACAGATAAATACAACTGTGCATTATCCGCATAACAGTGAAAATGAATTCTGTGTTAATTATCGTGAATTAATTGTGCTTTGAACTCAGCTAGCATTATATAACACCAAGTCTTTCATATATCAGAATGAAGCTGTGAAAGAAAAAGTGTGGAGAGGATCAAATGTGGACCGCTTCGACATTTTGCACCAAGGCTCTTCCAACTATAGATACATGCGCTAGTATTGGGTAGTGGCAGTCCAATGTGAACACTACATGCTTAAAGCAGGTTCTTGAAAGCGTGTCACATACCTGCTGTGCAAAACATACACACACAGCACCATCTGAACGCCATAAGTTTGAGAATCTTCTATTAACTTTACAAATACTTCACAAGAATATAACCACATGCATGATGATACAAATGAGGTGGCCGTACGAGCCTCAAAGGAACTACAAGACACACCTGCGCACCCCTAAAGATGCAGCCGCTCCTCTCTACAACCCTCCATGGACCGGGACAACCCAAAAACCCACAGCACCCGTACAAATCAAATCCTGCACAGCTGCATGTGACTAAGACTTTACAGTAAATCTGATCACACTCTTTATGAGTGCAATCACAAACACTCCAATGACGCGTGAATGCAAATAAAGTTTAAGATGAACATTTGTTGTGGATCTTTCGTTTAAACTAATGTGACTTCCACTGAACCCTGTTTGTGTTAATGTTATCTGGAAACAGTCACCTCAATAAAAAAAACTACAAATCTCATGGTAAAAAAATATCTCAAAACATTCAAAAATAAACCAACACAGTTTGATTTCCTATGTACTGTTGGGCCTTTAAAAACAGGTGGTGTGTTTTAAGTTTTCATCAACTAGTGTTTGTCTGCTGCCTCAATGCAACCCATGCAACTGAAGCTTTTTCTGCAGCAGATGGACCTCACCACTGAGAGAAGATTTTAAGACATGGTTCAGAAATAAATCAAAATCAAACATATTTCCTGACTTCATTTGTATTTAATATTCAAACATTTTTCTCTCATCCTATTGTAAAATACAGATGCCAAATAAAATGAATGAAATCTACAACCTCTAAACAAAAACAGAGCATGACATCTTACCAAACAGTTTTCTTCCAGACATCTCGTCTTAACTTGGAACCAGTTCTGCGAGCTTCATCTGCACACTTCCTCACATGACTCCTGACTGAATTCTCTGTCCCACAGCACAAATTCCATTAAATTGGAATTTCAAATAGAAACTGTCCAGATTCGCAGCAGATCAGCGTATCACATGAAAGCATGTGATGTCACATGGTACGAGGACTGGTCTTGGGAATACGGACAAGCACCCGCTGCCCCGTGCAGGACCTCCTCCACAGACACCGCCTTTGTACTCCCCACTACAACCAAAGGAGGTTGTCTTTAATGCAAAAATATCCAAATGAAAACATTTTTAAACTTCAGACTCAAACAGCAATTTGTTGTTTTCCTCTGTTGATCTCTAATTGAAAATACTCTATTGATTTTAAAGAGGACTCTCTACAATCAGACAAGCTATTTCAAAACTATATCAGTTCTGTCATGAGAACCAGCTGCTTTTGAACAACACTACAGAACTTCTTTGATCTCAAACTAATTTCATACAAATCTTTTACAACAAACACTTTCTTTTTTTTTTTTTTACTTTTTTTTAGTTGAGATCACAACATTTATAAACATTTTAATGTTAAATTGACAACATAATTTTACAACTATTTGCACTTTTCTCTTTTTAATTTAAAATGAAATCTACTTAGGACTTTTTTTTCCTTTTTGAAATTACATTATTTAAATTGAGTATGATTTTCAGAAAAAGAAAGTGGAAGATCAGTAGAGAGGTCCGCTGTATTCATACAAAAAAAGCATTTTTAATCTAAATATTTTCATCTGTATTTTATCTTCTTTTGCCTGTTGTTTTGGCTTTGTTTCTCCAAGTAGATATAGTTTCTACATTTACTTCCTATAGTTCTCATTCAAATATCAGTTGGCATTTCTTTAATGCTAATTAAGTTCATTATTGACACACTATTCTCGTGGTCATGACTCAATCACAAACTTTTGTTGGGAATCCTATTCATAACAAAAGTTAAGTTTTTTACTTGTTATTCTGATGCTGGCTTTAAGAAAGTCCAAAGAGTTTTCAAAAATAACCAACTGCTTTTGTTCTATTAAAGGGTTGGGAGCCTCGGAGCTCACTTACGCACTACATCAACACCATGATGGTCCTCACGTCTCCTCCTCAGGGCTCCAACTGCTCTGCAGCAAAAGTGATGACACAAGATGCACCTTTGATAGACGAGAAGGAGCTAATTCTCTACATTATTGATGAAACTGGAAGGGTCAGAACAAGACTGAGACTCCTGCAGAAACGTCAGAGCAGCTGTTAGAGTAAAGGCCGTGAAACATTTTTGTCATAACTGATCATGACAACATTTTTTGCTAAAGTTGGAAAAAAAACCAGGATGGAACCAAAGTTCAGTTTTGCTTTTTTCACGCCCTATTTTCTGTGGCACGCTTTGTTTGCTTCAGATGACGGAGTATTACGGCCACCATAAAAGAGGAAAAATAAACAAATAAATAAAAAAGGAGTTCTAAAATTATGAGAAAAAAACAAAAATTTACAAGAAAGGAGTCATAAAATTATTTGAAACAAGTTGTATAGTTAGGAAGTAAAATTTAAAAAATTACGAGATAAAAAAAATAAATCAACACAAAAAGGCGAATGTCCAATATCGTACTCTAACTGGGGAGTGGATTCGTACAAAGCCATGGTGTATTGTTTAAAAAGATAAACGTAAAGTAAATTTTTAAGTAAATTTAGATTAATCTTCACTATGTGCAACTTCCTCATTTGTGATTGTCATCAAGGTTTGAGGTTATTTCACAAGTTTCACTGTAACTATGGTTCAGTTCAGTTCAGTTTGTTCATAAAGCAACGCTTCAAAAATGAGATTGTCTCCATACACACAAAAAAAAAACATCAAGAGTTTTTGTCTTGACAGTACAAACATATCAGCACCATGCTAGCAGAATTTCTCACAGCATGACTGACGCTCATGTATGTTCATGTAAATGTGAAGAAACATCTGCCCTTCCAAAGACTTTTGCACTCAAACACATACAAAATTTAGGCAAACTCAATATCTAAATGCATTTTAATGGAAAAAGGTTTAGTCTGTTTTAGTCATTTCAATGTAAAGAAGAGATGTGCTACAAATAAATATTCAAAATTAAAGTTTTATATATTTCTGCTGCCTTCAAACCTATAAGGTTCTTATTAAAACACATGGTACCTCACAAAACAAAAACATTTGCTTAAAATTCAAGATGATTGGTAAATAATTAAGCCAATTGAAACTCTTTAGATGAAAAGAAAAAAACAAAAAACTAATGAATTATGGAAAATAAAGTGCAATAAAGTGTTAGATCTCATTCCATTACAAAGCTGTATTTAAAAGCACAACTTTTCATTTTTCCGCATCAATCAAATCAATATGTTTGGATTAAAGCAGAAAATAAAGTGCTTTTGAAATACTTGTGACCAATTCTAAAAATATAATCAATAAATTGGTTCAGAATTATTGGTAGAAATTTGAAAAGTAAAATTTTTCCATTGATTTTAACCATTTGTCAACATTATCTGTACTTATTTATTCCACTTGACGTAATGATAAATGAACAAAACAAAAAAGTAATCAAACTCTCCAAACCTCATTTTCATCTTAACAGAATGAGACACAAAATAAATTAGCTTTAAAGAAAGAAAAACAGAAAATGTAAAATAGTTTTTAATCAAATCTTTACTGTGATGTCTAAATCAGTTCTGCTGAAATATAAAAAAAACTGACAAACAAATCCAAAAAAGATGGACGTAAACTTTTCCTATCTTTTTTTTGTAATCTCAGACAGTTCCAGATCAACCACTTTAACTGATTGCTTCAGCAGCTTTGACCTAGTCGTGCTTTCATTTCTACCATTAAACAGTGATTAGAGTAAACAGAGATAAACGCCTCAGTGCAAAACACATTCTTCTGCTATAGATTCAAACGTTTTTCCTCTCCCTAAACTTGTTTGAAGGACCCCACTGCAGTCAAGTTGGTTGCAGTGGTGACTTCATTGAGCTTGAGTTCGTTTTCTTTATTTTTGTGATGCTAAAGTGTTAGATAACAGGCAGTGTAGAGCCACAATGACACAGTTGTGTCTGCAGAATGCATGTCTAACAGAGGGAGAGGAGCTAAAGTGATGGCGTGGAGACAAAGTTTATCTGCAGCATCGTTGTATGTGGTTGTACTGCAAACAACGAACGCACAAAGAGCTACTGTAAATCTGTTAAGACATCGATCAATAAGGATGTTTTCAATAAAATCACAAGCGACAAAGAAACAAAGACTGTCATTTTTGAGTGAATTTCACAGAGAACATTATCTGACAACATCTGTAGAGAACTTGATGTGTAATTAAAAAGGCCTGAAAATACTACAAGGCTTTGAATGGAAGTAAATGTAAAGAAAATGTAAAGAAAAAATAAAAAGTTTAAAATACTCAACACATTTTCTCACAATATCTTTTAATGAAGCATATTTAAAACTCAATAATAAAAAAGTCATTTAATGGGTTATTTTTCCTGAAATGAATTAACAAAAAGTCAACTATTTTCTTTAAATCAGCCCTATTTACACATACTGTACCTGATAAAGATCCAAACAGATTTTTGGAACCGCATTTGCCTTAATACATTGTAATTGATATTAACTTCCATTTCACCCTGATGTTTCCAGCTTGTGACACTAACCTGATGGACTACATGAAAAGATTTGATCTTCACACCACAGATAAGTCTGTGATAGAAAGATCAGCCTCTATAAAGCAGTGGACAACCCTTACCAGAACGTCAAAGCATCCTTAGAGCCGAGAGTGGGATGATGCTGTACGTAGTGAAAGAGACAAAGGAAATTCTCCAGGCTCTGAAGGCTGATCTGGGGAAAAACACACACAAACAAGAGCAGCAAAATTATTATTACAATGCCAAAGTGTAGAGGAAGTGAAATAAAACCAGTGCTACACACATGTATTCTCTTTTAATGTGATGAACTCTTATGTCAACATTTTTCTGTCAGAAATATTCAAACATCAGAAAAACTGTCATTTGTTTTTAAAGTATTGACTTTGTGAGAAATGTTTCTGCAAAGACTATTTAAGACAGAACTCTTTGAACTTGTTGAAGTTGTCCTTCAGATTGCGACTCGGACACCACAATATTTAGAGTTAATCCCAGATGTTCGGGATAAGAAAAGTTTATTTAGGTTTTTTTTGTAGTTTTGTGCTTCAAAGGAAAGGGAAACCCACAGTATCTTCTCACAGCCTTATGTTGTAATCAATTAGCTGAAGGAGCTTGAAGAAAAAAAAAAAGTCTTTATTTTTGAACTCTACAAAATTGTGTTTTAACAATAGCAACATCACTCAATCTCATAGCAAGCAAAACTGTGGATAAAAATGCAGTTATCCCTCACTGATGATGTAGTTTCCAAAACAGTCAGAAAGACATCCAAGTGAGTCCATACATGTAAAACACTTCATTCAGAGTTTAGCTTTTTTGAAATATTGTATTTTTGTAAAAATAATCAGTGAATTTAAAAATTCCTGGATAGAAACTTGGTGTCGTGTGACATACATCGACTGTATCTGAGATCTGGAGTGATTGAGTGTGATGTCATCAAAAGAAAATGGGATGTTTGTTCAGCTTGGTCTTTTTAGGAACCAGCCATTGTCTACATTTCTATGACTGACCTTATGTTCTTTGCAAATACCTTGTTTAAGCCCATTGAGATGGATATGGCTGTGATATTGGGCTATATAAATAAATAAAATTGAAATTGAATTGAAAAGAAAATGACTTACCTCTGACTTCAACTAAATTAAGTCAATTCAGTAGGCATTTTTTCATAATATGGATGCTGCGATGTTGGAGCCAGACATCATCAGTAAGCAGTGATTGGTCTGAATCTATCTGTGTCATTGTTTCTGTGGCAACCACTCTCGCCAATCGGGAGTGAGCTTAATGGAAGTCCACACCCCCACCACTTGAAAGCTGGCAACACGAATCTGTCAGTCAAATGTTTTGAATGTTGGAAATCCGGGTCAGGAGGGAGGGGTCACTCAATCCAGTTCTTATATCCAGGCAATGATTAATAACCTTCTGAGGGACGCATGAATCACTACACCTGCAATCTAATGGCGCTCATATCCCACAGGAGTTTACTCTGTGCGTCGGTTAATCTGACACCACTGAAGGGATTTGTTCAGGAAACACTGATGCACCCGTCCTAAAAAGCCAAAGATTAGGAGCCACACAGCAGCAATCCCATTACAAACACGCTGACCTGCAGAGGAAGCCACA
This sequence comes from Adrianichthys oophorus, assembly GCA_036245035.1. Taxonomy (NCBI): domain Eukaryota; kingdom Metazoa; phylum Chordata; class Actinopteri; order Beloniformes; family Adrianichthyidae; genus Adrianichthys; species Adrianichthys oophorus. The sequence continues at coordinate 15,513,073 of BSAI01000096.1, forward strand.
GCATTCAGACTGAGTCAATAAAACCCACCCTCAACTCGCCTGAACCACAATGAAATAAAACACAGAGCTTTCCTGTGAAAACTATCAGATTCAACAAAGGAAACATTTATGTGTTTAGTTTGAAAATTCTGTCATAATTGAGACAAGAACAATAAAAAAGCAGGTTTAAGTGGATTTTAAGATGACAAACATTTGTTTAGGATTAACTGACCTTCAAGTATCTATCAACCAGAGAATTGATTAAGTCAGACTGAATGAATGGGACTCAGATAACTAAATTATTTGGTGAGGGCTTTTGTGTGTGAGGGGGTGCTTTTTTATATGGATAACTGTAGAATTTATGGTTAAAAACCAAACAAACAGTATGTGTCTTCTTTATAGTAAGTGTCTGATGGAGTTTAGTTACTTTCTGTTTCAGGGGTTAAAGTTCTCAAACAAACACAGCAAACACTTCCAAGGAAGATGCTTTGACATGGGAGGGGAAAATCACTCATGCAGAGGCTCTAGCACATCACTGTCAGGTTTAACAAACTTTAGATATTTTAATATTTTCTTTATTTTCCTGTCATTGTTTTACCAAAACCAAAAAACAAATAATGCTTCCAACTACATATTACTAAATGATTATTTTTAAGCATCGTTTGATAACAAAGATGAAAATCTTGACATGAATATGAAAAAATTCACTTGTGAGCATATCTGAAAGCTCAAGAGCTTCAAAAATCTAGAAATGAATTTAAGTCTTAAAAAAAGAAACATTTATTATTACAAAAGTGATGGATTAAAGTATAATTTCTTCATTGATGAATTATGTTAGCATTTTAAACTGTTTTTGGAAATGCAACGTCTTAATGGAGAATTAAATTACATCATTTCAAAACACTTCAAATTTACAGGTTTAAAAAGAAAACTTTTTTTTGCCTGCTTTAAATCCTTTTGAGGTTGGATTTGTGAACAGACTCTTTTTCCATTTTCTTTTTGTATGACATTTAAGCAGAGAGAAACAGAAAGGTTCCCCTCGTGACCTGAAGGCTTTATGATGTGACGGACAAGAGACGTGGTTTTAGGCATACAACAGCAAAAACCTGTTTTAAAAACCCATATGAAGAAGGGTTAAGAAACTGTAGAAGAGATAAAGATAATGAATACAAAAAATAGTATTAACTTTTTTAAAGTATATGAAAATTAATTGCTTCTTAAATTAAATTTACTGCAAAATAAGCTTTCAAATCACAATATTTAAATAAAATAATAAAGAATATTGCAAAATTACAAGGATGCTGTAAAAGCAACAGATAAAAGAACATTTAATGGAGTAAATGTGATGTCATTTTAAATATACAGTAGAGTTTATAAACTCTTACATGCCTTTTGCACTCTGATTCGACACACGTCGACTTGTTTACAGCTAGAAAAACTCATTTGCCAACGTTGTTGCAGGTTGACCACTTACCAAAGTCAGGGGGAGACAAAGAGGAAGACACTTCAACAGCACAGACAGAAACAGGGATGAGAGCAGGAAGGAGGTGGGTCACACCACATCTGGAGCCGGACTTTCATACACAGCAGATGGGGAAATAAGGGGGAGAAAAAGAAATGATGGATGATCAGAGACATGAGAAAGGACAGGGATAAAAAAAAAAACAAAGATAAAGGTGAAAAAATGACTGACCAGCAGATGAGGGCAGAAATAAAAAAGGAAAGCGACTGGCAGCAGATCAAAGCTAAAAGGTTGCCTGGATTGGTTGAATAAATAATCCCCAGGCCAGCAGAGCAACTGTGAACACAGGATATTAAATAAACCACATAAAGTGAGTATCTTGTTCATCTTGGCTTTTTTGTGTACTCTACTCCCTTTACACTTGTGCTGCTCAAACGAGGGACTAAATGGTTAAAAGAAACAAACATTTTCCCAGCAGTAGTTATGCTTTTCTTCCCTCTAATTCAATTTTACAATGACCTCAGTGCACAGTAGCCACCGTGATGTGATAACCCAGAGACTGTCGGTGCAAATAAATGCAGCTTTGCATTGAAATAAGCTGCATTTCTCATGCATTTCTGTCGGCTAAAAGACTTGGAAACTCACCACAAAACTTTTTCCATTTCCCAGGCCATCAATTTATAAAAGAAAGAGAAAAAACACATACTTGTCTGAGATGATGAAAAGAAAAAACAAGAATCATGGGACATCTGGTCATGAGTCACCTGTACTTGAACTCATCAGGTAGTATTCAGGTAGTCTGGTGCTTGGCAGCCCTGTTTTCCCCGAGCCTAAACACGGGGCATCGCTTATGTAATGTTGTTTTGGGATTGAGATCCTTTCTGATCTAATTTGACCTGATGAGCATCATGAGAAGCCCCTAATGCTGCACATTTCCTCACAAACTATGAGTCATACAGCGAGTTGCTTCAAACGCAACTAGAAATAACTTGAAGACGTGCACAAAAAGTCAAAAAGGCTTCATGTTTGGCTTTTCTGCTGGCGTCAGCTCTGAACTTTTCAAATCAAAAGACCTTTACCCCCGTTTGGGAAATGAGGTTGTCCTTTCCTTTAGTTCAATGGTTTCATGACATGAAAAGGAAGTGAATGACAGTACTAGGTAAAGTTACAACCACAACCCTCCACTCTGGCATCTTCTCTGGTGCTCTGAGGGCTGTTTTTTCAAAGACGTCTAACTCGATAATTTCCTGCTGGATGGAAAAAGCTGAGGTGATGCAGTGGCTGAGCTCTGAACAAAAAAAAAAAAAAAAAATGCATGAATTATTCATCTACAGTAATCGGCCAATCGTGTGGAACGGCCCTGGAGACCAGAGTTTGGCTGAAACTGCAGGAGGAACAATAAATGCAGATGTGAAAGGAAAACCCTGAGGCTCCAAGTCAAGTGAAAGAAAACATTGTCTCCTCGGGTTAATAGTGTCCTAAAAACATCAGTCTAAAAACAAAGAGTCACAAATAAAAACCATCTATGATTAAAAAATTCTAAATTAGCAACAAAATAATGGCCTTTGAGCCAAAACTGTCCTCAAAAGGATTGTTTTTCATATCAAACTGCAGTAATTCCAACATCCTCCTTCCAATTTAGACAAAATTTTAATCAAATCCAATCTGAAAATCTGAAAACCATGTTTCACATGCAGAAGTTTTTAGAAAAGAACTTACAGCAACAGTCTCTGAGCAAAGTGGAGATGGAATGAGTCAGTTTCACCCCCATTTAGTTCAAACCTCAATTTTTGGGTCCCGGTTTTGTTTCGGTTTGATAGATGATTTGAGTATTACAAAGCCACAACAACTACACTAAGAATTCAAAGAAATCTGTTTTTTTTTTTTTTTCGTTTTCTAATAAGCAATGACAAAATAAACTTTCATTAGGCTTATACTAAGCCCGGTGTAATGCAATAAAACTATATTAAAAACATTAAATTTAGCTCAACACATGTGTTTGACACTTTCAGCGTAAACATATGCAAGCGTATGCATTAGGGATGCTACAATGTTACAATTTAGCCATACGTCAGTTCAGTGGTGTTACATATGATTCAGTTTTAACTGAGAATTGTGGCATCCCTGGTCAAACATGGATTCAACAAATGATTCAAGATTTATTCTATTTAAACCCCTTTACAATTTAAGTTTCAAACTAGTTATGGATATGAAAGAAAAGTAAAGACTACACCCTGGCATTGAAGCCAAATTCACATCAATATCTTAGGTGGGACTTGCCCATCATCTATGTTCTTATCACTTGGTGGGTGCATGTGGTTTTGCTTTTTCATTGCACGGTTGCATCTTACGAGCTAGAAACCAACAGAGAAATTCTGTAACATAATGGCTCGGTGCAGAAAAACTAGTAAAACAATGAATACAGCTTTCAAAACCACACGAGAAATGAAGTGTAAATGGAAGCTTGATGATGAAGTTTCATGTAACAACTTCAAAGAAAGGTCTAACCAGATGTTCAGTGTAAATGTTTGCAAACAGGATGCAGAGGGAACAACAAAGAACAAGAACAACAAGTTCTTGGTCTTTACGCACAAACATCTGCAAAAGTCATTCAAATTCAACTCAAACCGTCAAAAGACACAACTGATTCTCTGACCTTCATCCATACTTACAAGAGTCCTGAGGAAGTGCAAACACTTCAACCCAACAAATTTCCACTGAATCCTGCTGTGATGTGTCTTTAACCATTTTCCAGCTGAACTCTGACTTTGACTAAAAGCAGCAGATGAATCAAGCAGAACCTTGAGGGAAGCTGAAGCCCATCTACAAAGAGACTGAAAAAGTGAAGTGCTTCATCACCTCAACTTTGCGTTTGGAAACATCCTCTTACTTCATACTGAAACTCAACAAAATACAGCACGAGAGCTGCCCCCAAAAACCCTTTCATCAAACTGAAGAACAGAGAAAACCAGTTGAGCTGTAGAAACGTTTGCAGCAGAAAACACAAATCCTGCACGAGTGGTTCAATGAAAAAACAACCTCTAAAGAATGCAGGAGAAGATTAAAATCAGTAAGACTATTATACTGGAGCTGTAACAAACACCTCATTTAAGCCAAAGAAAAAAAGCTATGTTTTACTCATGTTTGAATTCAATGAATGAAAAAAATAAAACACAAAAATTCCCTTTCACTAATTTTTCTTTTTTGTGGTAAAATCACAATGATGACGTCAGGATGATCCAAAACACGGAAGATTTAAAGACCCACTCCAATGACAAATGTGTTTTTGGTGTTTTTTACATGTTCTTGCAGCATTTTTATCAGGATGGAGGACATGTATACAATATTTTATGGGGTCTATATCATGAAAAATCTACTTTTTGAGCTTTTAACTGTAATATAATGTTCATTCCTCACTATAAACAACTCAAAGCGGTATTTTGATCTGTTCACGCATCCTCTAAAAACCTGCGCTCTGTGCACCAGCCCCTTCCAACCCATGAAAACGAGCGGGTCCTCCCAAGCTGATGTAGACAGATGAGAACAGCCTCTTCCAGTGAGGAAGGCTGCCAGCACCGCCCCCCAGGCTAACACACACACACACTTTCTCTGTGAAGCTAGCAGTGATCGGCAAAACAGTTTCATTTTAAACGGACAATACAGTAAATCTTCCAATTGGGTTGTGTCTCCAAATTAAGCCGGGTCCGACAGATGTTCCTTACTGTTGGATGCCGGTCTCTATAGTGGCCGGACTCCTTTAAGACGCAGCAACTGCCATGCGGGCCAAAGTTTCTCATCTCCACTACAATTCTGAACCATCCATTGCAAACAAATACAGTGGGGATCGAACGTTTTGGCACCCCAAGTAAAATGTTATATTATTGTGCATAAAGAACCCAAGGAAAGACTGAAAAAAAATCTTCTAAAGGCATCAGTTTACATCTGAAAACTGATGGTCTTTAAGATTTGAGTTCAAACAAGTAAAATTGCAAAAGCAAAGCTGTTACTCTTCACTCTTCCTCAAAGAAGGACGCCAGAGTTCACTGAGTCAACTGCAGATAAATGAGGAAGAGCTGAGTCGAGTTCGAAGAAAACAAGGATGAAATGTGGTACCAGAAACTTCAGAGAGATAACTCTGTGCAGTTGCACAGGAAAAAGTCAAAGTGAACTCAGCGAAAGTCAGAGAAGTTAGTGGACTCACGGCTCACACAAAAATCTCACATTAAACACACTTTAAAGGAAAATAAATATTGATTATTCTTCTAACTACATATATACCTTTGTAATTCTGATTTTTTTTTTTTGCATTTTTTCTGGTTTGAGCAAAAAAACCTGCTCCTTTGTTATTACATTAATAATGATATTTGTCAAAATTATTAACATTTGTTAAATTATGCTAGAAAACATGTTTATTTCCTAAATATGAACTTTGCTCTCAGAGATGGTTCTTGTCTTCTCAGCTTCTTTTGGAGGATGCTTCCCCCCGATGCTCAGCTTGATCAGAACACTATCATTTAGCTTCAAAAATACTTGCGGAAGTTAGACACTTTAAGGTCATTTCTGCTTTTTCTCAAGAGAATGCCCTGAAAACAAAGACCACAAACAAAAAACCCAAGAGGGTAACGCAGAGGTCAGGCTTAGCCACTCAATAATGAAGATCTTGTTCATTGTGTTGTGGGGAAGTGACAGAAAAATCCAGAGTGAGGTTCGGAAATGTAGGTGGAAATCTGATTACAAACGTGAAAAAGGATGCAGAGGGTAGGCATGCAGGAGGACACATACGTTGGATTTCTGTTCACAGTTGTTCAAGCCTTCTCAGTGATTGTTTACAGGAGAAGGTGTCTGCCCCCCCCCGCAACACTAATAAATACTAAGCATTAAAGAAAAGTTGTGATCTATTTGAGTAAATACGGAGCAAGTGTCAGGTTTAGGCGGCTATAGTCAAGCCCACAGTGACAGTGTGTGATACCAGTTTAGTGGAAATGCCCAACGGGAGTCCATCAACAGGTCTGGAGCTGCAGGGTCAGCTCGTGAGTTCTGACCCTCCCAGAAACTGGGCCAAAACTCAGGTACCCAGATTCCCTGTACCTCACCTTCAGCTCTTTCTATTTGGGCATCCATGTTGCATTGTGTACATTTGTGTATAAACTATTTTAACAAATCGTTTGAATCGAGGAAGGGCTCTGGGAAACAGCATGTGTCAAATTCGGATTCTCAAATCTTCTGGCTTGGACTGATAATTTGCCCAATCATCTGGGTCCTCTTTGCCTTTAGCACGCTGTTTTCTTTCAAGATTAAATGGATTAAATGGACAGGTGATTCTCTATATCTATATGTGTACACAAAGTAAATAAACCACCACGCCTCTTTCCCTTTTTGGTGATGTGACAGAAACCATGTACTGTAAATTTGTAAATGCGTGATGACATGCTTCATGTTCTCGAAGGGCTTAAATCTCAATTTGAATCAATTTAAGATTTTTTTTTTTTTTCTTTCTTTTGCCAAGAATGTTTTCATTAATCAAGAACGAAAGTCGGAGGTCCCGACTGTCCCCCACACACACACACACACACACATAGAAAGACACATTCAGTTGCTAAAGGAGTGAATAAAAGCAGAAGACATGCCTTCAAAAGAGAGTGGATTTAAGAGAGGTCAATTACCTCCCTGTACAGAACCAGCGGTCACATTCTGTGTTTTCCCACCATCTTTCCTCAGGTGTGACCAGAAAGGATTATGAAATCTGTTCTGCCATTTTAATAAAACGCCAAAAGAAGCATATCAATCATGACATATTCTTGCATTTTTTTCCTTATAACTTAAAAAAAAGATCTATATCTAAAATGTGATCTTTTTTTTTAGCATAATCAAGACTTAACGGTAGAATTTTGATTGCTTTTCTTGACTGAATGGACACATCGTGCCACCGTTGGATCTGTTTATGCTCTTGAGATATTTATTAACTTTAAAATCCTCAATAATTACATAAAAACCCAACTGACGCTTAAGAACAACGCCGACTTTGCTAGATCCTAAAGATAAAATCACCCGATTTCATTCTGTTTTTGAAAATTTTTATATAATTTTTACCAAGTTTTTGTTAAAACTTTACTTCAGTGGCCTTCTCCTGAGACTGGAAGGTCGTGAGTTCAAATCCAGGCAGGGTCATACCAAAGACTCATGACAAAGACACTCGGCATTAAGGGGTTGGATTCTGAGGGTAATTGGTTCCCGAGCGCGGCTTTGACTGCAGCTCACCACACCCCCAGGGGATGGGTCAAATGCAGAGAACAAGTTTCACACACCTAGGTGCATGATAACTAATGGGACTTTAACTTAACTTTAAATTTACTTTTTTTTTGTTTTGATTCAGAACAGCTGTTTTATTTTGCTTTGTTTTTAACCAAGTCCACCCCTTGATTTTTGGGCATCTGTGTCCATCCAGGTAATTAGTTAGCTCAAGAGCAAAGAAATATTAACCCACCAGGATGCATTAAGTCTAATTATATGAGTGCCACTCTATCATGATGAAAAAAAACCAAATGTTTTAGATTTTTTGTGCCTTTCTTCTGTCAAACGTTGTAAAGTTTGTCACTTCTTTTAATCAGCTTTGAAAGCCCAACATCAGATAAAACAGACAGCCAGGGTGAACCTCCTGAAATGGTCTTTCTTACATTATTATCCTTATCAGGTTTATAAATACACAATCTGAAATACACCTTTTGGAGGAGGTTTTCTTCGCTAGAATGAATCCCCTGAAGTTTCATCAAAGAATCCTCCAGCAAGAACAAGCTGAGACGCCACTAACAGGTTGTATGCGCTTTGAAAATACCAAAAAACATCTTTCCAGGTAGTGCAACATCAGCCATGTGAGAGCTGCAAGCTGTCTCAGTGAGTCTCCAGTCAGGTTGAGTCAGGAGGGAAAAGCTGGCATACGAACAGAATGAAAAAAGACAGCTTGCTCACTAAACCATCTCTGTGCGTCATTTGGACACAAATACAGACTCATAGCTTTAACAGCTGCAGCGCTAACAGGCGGAGGAGCGAATATAAATGATCCCGAGGAAGCCATTGAATCCGAAAAAAGAAATTTAAGAACAAAAGGAGTTACACAGTGAAGAAAGCTTCAAAACACTATATTCCAACAAAAGGGAAAATAAGATTTTATTTCTAAAAGTGAAAACATTCATCAGCTCTAAAAAAAAAATAAAAAACACATAATATGTGTGCTTTAGAAGTGAACGTTATAAATTTTTATGTTTAACATTCTGAATGAGTCCACTCACCAACTGTGTAAGACAGGTTTTCCCGTCTGACCTTGATCTGAATCTTGTGATCAGACTGCTGCTGTTTTTCTGACAGGAGGGGGCTGACCGAATCTGCAGCAGCCTGACAGAAATATCAAAATCACTTGTCCTCACCAGTGTAATTTAACGCCACACAGATTGCAATGCTCTTACATAATGCAGATGATTGTGGATGATAAATATTGTGTTGTTAACACCTGCCACCACCTCTGCACTGACTCAGCATCTGCACTGCTGATGACTATATTTCTAACCAACGCAGTGCTGGAGGGCTTTAGACAGTCTGCTGCAAGACCCCCCCCCCACACACACACATAAACACAAACACTCTGCAGATCTGAACATCTTTCTCACTGAACATAACTTTTACATTCATAACCTGCCATAATATCGAGGTGAGTTTGTAGTAGATCTTCTCAGCACACTTCAATCATTTTCTTTAAAAGCCAACTAAAGCTGCCTGGACTTTAATTATTATATCTAAAGTATTAAACATACAACAACAATACAGTTTAATTCAGTCCATATCTTTTCAATAAGAACAAACTGTCTCAACCGTATTTTAACAATATGCTACATGCTAATGATAACAATGACAACTAAGAAATAGTTGTTTTTGGAAACAAGGAAAACACTGAAGGAGGACAGTAGACATTAAAGTCACAACTAATTCAATTCTTTTACATTTAAACAAGATCTAGAGATGCCGATTTAGACTGGAAGTACCCAGGTTACAATGTAAACACTGGGGTGATTAAGCCTTTTTGGAATCGGCAGCCAACTCTGGTACAATATCTCTCCAAAAATGTGATTCCTGAGCGGAACATTTTTAATTCAAGGTGTAAGAAATTGTGTGGTTTTTTTTTTAACAACTTTCAGTTCAGTTCAGTTAAATTGATGGCATTTTTTTTGTTTTTAATGTAACTTGTATTTGCCTGTGAACTGATCATGACACTCCCGCTCCCAAGTCTTTACAGTTTAATTAATATTTTTTTTTATTATTTCTTAGTTTGGGACACAGATACCTGGTTTCAGTAGAGTTCTAAAATCTGCTAAATTGAACCAAATTGCAGAACCATGTGCTGCAGACACATGGAACCAGCTTCTTGATGAACATAGCTGTTCCTCAACTGTGTTTACATAAATAAAGACTTTCATTTTTACATTTTCTGCTTGTTTTTAAAGGCTGCATTCTTTTTGTTTCATTTCATAAACTTTAATTTTTTATCTTTTTGACTTGGCTACATGCAAATAGTCACTTTCCTACTTTTCTTTACATGTGTTGAGCTGTAAAGGTTTTTGCATCTCCTTAAACACCTTTTAATATGAAAGGTGCAACATAAATAAAGCTGACTTTCTTTGAAAGTTTTCACCATTTTCCCTAAAGGAACAACTACCATTGCAGATGTAATTTGATGCTGAGTCTGGTTCACACAGATCTCAGTCTGACAGGAGCATCTTACCTGCAGATCTGCTCCCTGCAGTCTACAGTCCATGTACTTTTCCCAGGCATAAGACAGGTCCGTCTCCAGTGGGAAAGCCATGTCGTCCACGCCTGCAGGTACTCCAATATAAACAATAGGGAAATTAGGAGGTATCGAGATCTCCGTTTGGGCTCTCTAACCCTCCAAGTGGCTGGAAGTGCCCCAGACGGTCCGCACCAAACCCGAAATGTTCTCTTGACCCATTCATTGTAGATGCATGGTTTCCATGGCTGCTTTTCCGCTTTAAAAACAGGCTTCTGCGAAAACATAAAGAGGTGCCAAGGGTTAGCAAAACAAAACTGGCGCCCGTGTTTTGAAATCGAACTTCAACTAACCTTTAACTAAATGTGAGGATTTTCACCCGAATTCGAAACCAAAACTTATGTCTGACGAGCCGGACACACGGGACTGAAATCAAAACACGGTCTCCAAATGGAGCAATACAGCCAACTAGCTAAACAGGGTTTTGACAGGACCAGTGGTAAATTTACCGAACATAAAGCCGCTCTCATCCGCTAAAAACCTTTCAAAATAAAGCTTAGGATCTATCTGTTAGCACATCAAAACTACCCTCGACTAGGCTTAAAAACACAGCCTTCTGATGTACAGTATTACGATTAATTTTCAAATACCGTTTAGACTTGTTAAAATGTTTTCTTAATGATAATAATGTGTTCGACAATGTTTCTAAGGTGTAAAAGAGAAGGAAAAAAAACGTTAATCAAAAGCATCAGTAGATGTAGGAAACCATACGCAGACAAAAATATTCACTTTAACATATTTGCACAACAGTGCCAAACATAAACCTTAACTGATAGATGTTAGATTTATGACAATACTTTTAATTCCGACTTTCAAAAAACTTTTATTTTGACACTTTCCTTTTTCTGATGGATTTTGGAATTAGCTTAACAGCACTGCACGATGCTTTAATAAAAATATTAAAATAAATAAGGTAAATATTGTTAAAGTAATATACACCTTTGATCTAATACCTCTTCTACGAAATATTTTACACATCCGGGCCGTTTAGGTTTTCGCTTTAAGCCTAAATGTGAAATGCGCTGCTGCTCGATGCATCGTACCGTCCGAAATGTTTGGAAGGGGTCAAAACTGCTCAGAAAGACGGCAAACAAACGAATATTTAAACACGTCAGCAGAACGAAAACTGTGCTTTTTTAAAGCTAGATTTTGCGAAAATAAACATTTTTTTACCTGCGTTTTCAGTAAAAGATTTTTTAAAAATCCAGCAAAATGCTAGCTTTTCGTCCAATCCTTAAACTAGATTGTTTTGCCCCCAGTTTAGTCTACTAGGCAAAGCCCCGCTTTATCGTAAAATCCAGAGACTTTATTGTTTGAATGTTCTGACCTGTATTTAGATGAGGTAGAAATAGGCAAAGTAAATCAATGTTAAATTTACTGAGGACAAGACACTACTTTAAAAAATTAATACTTAGTGAATGAAATACTCAGTGCCTCTCAGACAACAATGAGGGCATATAAATGAAACAACACTGCGTTTCCTGTCATGCTATTGGACAACTTTTTCCAGTCATTGGAATTTCGTTTAAGGATAAATGGTGCGTTTGAGGACTCCCCGAGTTGGGTCCACTTGGTTTTTTAAATTGGGATTTTGAAATATTGTTGGCTTAATTATACAGTTTGTTCAGAAAAAAAAAAAAAACATATATATATATATGATTTCCTTTTAAGAAAAAAGAAATTCCTAAAAAGACACAAGGTTTGATATGCTACCAATAAGAAGAAAATGTCAAAAGACATTACACAAATTCCTTTAACTACCTTTTTGACTACATTTGTATAACATGTTTTCAATGAAAGTTTTGCCAAATCTTTGTGGAGCAGTGTTTAAAAAAGATTGTACTTCCATTCTACACACGATGGCGCTGTTGCTATAAATAAATTAAATAAACAAACTGTTTAAAAAAAACAAAAAACAAGTTTATTCCTTTTGCTGCCAACCATACACAGTGAAACTTTCCAGGTTGTAACTTTTCCTATATTCCTTGATAAGGTTTCCATATACTCGACTGCCATGCTGTTATCATCACAGTGATGCAGTGACATCAAATTCACATTAAATTATGTGTCCCTGGAACTTTATTCTCAGTTCATTCATACTGAGGAGAACATGTTAAAATTTATATCTACAAACCTCTGTTGTGATTCTATATGTGGGAAATATCAAACAAGTGTAAAGAGATAACACAGTGATAACAGGCACAATAGTTTTCAGCTGCATTTTCTCTTTTTTGCCAGTTTAAATCTAATAATAGTGATTGGCTTCTCCTTGTGAACATCTGAGCAGACACTCGGGGCTCGTCCGGTTCCTCTCAGTACTCGGCGGGTCTCTCCACACAGGGTGCAGTTGCTGGATTGTTTGGACATTTGCAGGAGCGACCGTTTGGTGTTGCTAAACAGAGATGAGTGCAGCCTCCATTGTTCACAGAACAATTGTTTTGTCCTGGAAGAAAAGAGGACGTATCATTGGAATGAACCATCCAACAGAAGTTGAAAGGGATATGCTATGATGGTAGATGAGAGGTTCCTTGTATGATCATTGTACAAGGAAAGGCATGCTGAACTCCAGATGTTTGAGGCCCACTCCCTTCATTCTGAATATCCCAAATGCCTTTTCTCCAAAGGGAGGATGGAGCCTGGCGCTTCACTTTACCATTAGTCCTCCCTTCACTTAATGTTCAATACTAGCTGAAGATTTCTTCTCCCACTATTAGAACAGCAACGTTTTTTGTTACCTGGAGGACACTGGGAATAAGCACTGGTGATTCCATACAGCTTGGTCTGTTTCAGAGGCTGGAACTCATCCGACTCTCTGCCACTATAGCGGTCCATAGCAATCACAGCATTCCTGTCCAGAAAAAAAATAAAAAAATTAAAAAAAACAAGGAGAACCGGAGGTCAGTCATTTGGAATAGAGCTTTGAAAGCTGTCACTTTTGAAGATCTCCTCTCACTTCACGCTGTGCACCAAAGTCTAGCAAATCTTCATATTCTTCCAGCTTTGCAAAACCCACACATTTTAAGATCAAATAAACTTTAATAATCTGCGAGGGAGTTTGTGTTACGAGCAAAAGCATGGGCACTATCATGCCATAAAAAGTAAACAGAAACTTTTTTAAAGAAAATCAAGAAAAGACATGCTACAAATAGATTTTAAAAATTATATTATATATATATATATATATATATATATAGGCATTTAACATATCCACCAATTTTCTATTATTTCTGTTTTAGTTTTATTGGCATAGCAACAATTTCATGTTTCGAGGCGAACAAGTCTGTGACATTTTTTGAAGAATCTGCAACAGTAAACTTTTGGATTTCCTTGCCAACAACAGAGGTTTTTTTGTTGATCACGCCCACATTCCTACTGTGCTCATTTCGTATGTCATATCATTTCGTTCAGCTTCATGTATTACATTTTCACAATATTCCAATAAAAAAATGTGCAAGCAACAGGGAAGCGCCACTTTTACGAGCTCGCCTTCTGCTAACATCTAACCATTATTTCCCAAGTTGCTTCCCAATTATGGTGGAGGAGTTAGGAGGCGATGGGTCAAAACCCTTAGAAGGAGTTTACATTTGTAGAAGCTACTAAAGGGAATTTTAAAAAATTCAATATGGCGACCACTTCCTGAGGTTAAAGGTCAACAAAACTCTGGTTATGAAGAGTTAACCTGGTGGCATGTGTGTTCCATTTTGTGATGATTGCTCATACAAAGTTTTTATTGGCCCATTTTGTGCAAAAAATGTGAAAATTGCCAAATTTCTCATTTTGCCACAAAATGGCTGCCAAGCTGTAGGCCATGTGGCCACTCCAAAATAACTGGGACTGCCAGAATTTTTGTCTTTTTATGCATTTGAGGTAACCCTGATAAACTTGAATCCAACGTTGTTTTTACTTCATATCTCAGAATAAAGTCTGAAAACTCACTCGCATTATTTTCCCAAACCTAAGAAAATCAGTTGAAGCTGTTTTCACTGCAAAATTCAGTCTAAATTCAAAAACAGTAAAAAGACGGAGACCTTTTCCAGTCAGTGTAGAAGATTTTTCTCCCATAAGACGTGACTCCGAATGGATACTGGATCCCCTCCAAGACTGTTTGGCGATCACCTCGATCGGGATGCATGCACTCCATTTTATGGGTTCCTGCAGGCACAGCGTCACGCATAAAGCCGATTAAAAGGCAGACTTCGTCTCATGGACGAGTCGTCTGTAGGAAACGGACAGTACCTGCATCTGCCCAGCACAGAAGGGAACTCTGAAAATCGTAAGTCAATCCGTTTGGAAGGCCCAGATCGTTCTGGACCAGAACCCGTCTGTTGGATCCATCCATGTAAGAAGTTTCGATTTTGGGTGCTTCACGGTTCCAGTCCGCCCAGTATAAATGACTGTTGTGAGAGTTCACATATGTCACTCCAACATAAAAGTTATAGAAACTGTTAGCTCTTTAAATCATTAAGAAAATACTAAACAGTGGCTTACAAAATACAACTTTCAGGAATGTTTTTAAATACAGAATCTCTTGATTTTTTAAATTATTCATACACAAAAGGTTAGCAAAAAGCTTTTTTATCAAACTTTAGAAAACAACTTGATCAATTATTATGTTATGGGCTAAGTAAACACCAACACTGATGACGAATGAGAAAAAGACAATGATTATTTTAACAGTTAAGTGTTAAATTGTTATTTATTTTCTCCTCATTTTTAACTGATTTAACTGATTCTACAACAATGAGATTCCATTTAAGTGAACAGATTTCAATGATATTTATGGAACTGAATTTTCATGGATTAAACAGAGCTAAGGTGAAAATAAAATAAAACAAAAAAAATGAACTAAAATGAATTAAAAAATAAAACTGAACTGAACTGGATTAAAACGAATAGAAAAACTTATTTTAACTGAATTTAGTTGACTAAACCAAACTAAGCTCAAATGTAAAAACTGAACTATAAAAAAGCAAAATTTTAATGAATGTAATTAAATAAACAAAACTGAACTAATTGACTTTTAACTGAATATATTTTATTATTTAATTATAAAGTACCATCTGATGGCTTATGAACTTGTACTTTTTTGTCATTGAAAGTCATGTTTTCCTCAAATTGAAAACTGTTTTAAAGCTTCTTTTTTAGATTGTATCATTTTGTAATTATAATGCAGATTTTTTATTATTAACATTTAAAAAATGTTTAAACTACACAATGTTATTTCCCCTTTTGTTACTAATAGAATCGTATTTTCAAATTCAACTTTGAACACACCCACGAACAGGGTCAGTGACGATTGCACGAGGGTTTATGAGATCTGAGTCTATGATGATACGACGCCGAGACCCGTCCAGACTCGCCACCTCGATGCGATCTTTCACAGAATCTGTCCAGAATATGGTTCGCCCAATGTGGTCCACGGAAATTCCTTCTGGACTTCCCAAATCTGTGAGAAAACATGAAACACCCTCACTTGACTTCATTTAAAGCTTGATCCTGAGAACCGGAGGAGCAAATGGGAATCTACCTGTTCTTATGACTGTAGAGGGTTCCCCCCCTTGAATACTGGCTTTGCTGATGGCGGGGGATGTGATGTCTGTCCAGTAAACCACCTTCTCCACGCAGTCATAAGCCACGCCGATGATGACCCTCTCCTGCGGAGGGATCAGCGAAAACATTTCTTCAAACTTGATGCAGATGTTTTTTCTTTTAAATTGGGAAAGCAAACAAACTTAGAGCAGGAAGCTGGACCTCAGGCCAGCTGCTTTGGATATCAGAGTGATGTAAAGTCCAGACGGCAATTCCAAAGATGTCTGACTGTTGTGAGTCATTAGGCTGAGTGACACCATGTGTCTGCAGTAAAGTGCGAGCCTCAAACCCGCAGACAGATGGGAACAGCGAGTGTTATTGTAAGGAAATGGAGAGGTTGGAATTTGAGACAGAGCAGATGTAGAAGCATGTCATGTTCTCACAAATCCACGTCGAATGTTTCCCAAAGATAAAGGAGGACCAGAAGAAACCTACCGGGAGATGGAGGACGGACTTGGCGCCATCTTTCCTAATCTCGTAACCTTCCAGAGGAACGTGTTCGATCCTGCCGCTCTGGGCGAAGAGCAGGTGCGTCCCCGGAGGCAGAGGGTCGACATCGGGCCGAGGTGTGGGTCGAACAACTGGAAGCCCCCCATCATTATTGATACCTGTTTGAAAAGGTCCTGTCTGTTTAGAACCTCTTCTGATAACCCGTCCGTTTTGTGCTTTGATGCAATAATGAACCTGTCACTCACACATGGGGGTCCTGCCAGGTTCTGAATAAGTCCCCTGGACCTGCACCCCGTTTCGGTCCACACACCAGCAGTATCCTGTCCATCTGTCGCACTGCAACGACTCATATTCGCCATTCTCCTTACATGTAGGGATGTGCCTTTCAGAAGGGCGGGGGCCCCGTGGACCAAGCACCATGCCACCCAGAAGACTGTCCCGTTCCTCCTCACAGCGCGTTTTTCTTCTGTCTAAATAGAGGAACACAAAACAACAATGTCCACACTGGACTAAAGAACGTGTTTTCCATTTATCGACACAAAACAACAACATCCTTATTTTAAAACGTTTAAAACATGCAGAATAAAATGAAAACCAGACACCAGCTGGTAACAATACACTCCAGAGAGGAATCCATTCCCAAGCTTTGCTCTTTTTCTGCTGGCCGGGAAAAAAAATGGAAGTCATCTGGATATTTTGAGATGCACTTCAAGAGAATATACTCAACTGAATCAGACACGGCATGGTTTAATGCTGAAATTCCCTTTGCTTGATTGGTATGTTTCAAGCTAATTCAGCAACAAAAACACATCAAATTTATTTGGAGTCCCACTCCCATGGAAACTGTGTTTTTAACATGTTCTTGGGGACTTTTTTCCGATGATGGAGGAGATGTATAAAGAAAAAAATGCAGTTTGAGAAAGATTGTATTTGTGATGTAGAGAATACACTCGGCAGGGACACAAGCTCCCTGCTCGGCTTCCTTCTGGTGCATCCACTTCCAGATATAGATCTATGTACGCCTTTGTTTCCCCATTTTCCCACAAGATGGGTGCCAAGCTGTAGGCCATGAGGCCATCCCATAATAATTTAAAAACTTACTGTGGATGTCCCCAACATGTGTTTTGATTTCGTTGGTGAATTTTGAATAATTTTTTGAGCCCCATAAGAAGCTAAATTAAGTTCCCGGCCATCTCCGCATCAAGATCTTGCCGAAGCAGAAGCGGCGGCCAGCACCCCCCCACACCGGCACCATAGGGCGGATGCAGGAAATCCACCCGCGATCCCGCCCAAGCACCCAGACCGGGGCCTGCAGGACCACCACAGGGGCCCCCAACACCTGAGAGCAGGGAGGCATGGGAGCACAGATAGGGCAAGCCCTAGCCCTGCCAGAAGAGCAGACACCCCCACCCCGCCAGGGGGCCCAGTGCGGGAGAGTTCACCAGACAAGCTGCCCACCACCACCCAGGAGTTCCGAGTATCCCCCCACTCCAACCCCAGGCACAACCTAGGGCCCCCCAAGGGAGACCCGCCCCCAAGCTCCAGACAACCACCTGCCCACCCCATGGGAGATCCAGGAGAGCGCATGGCAGGGGCCAGCCACCCCTCAGAGGTGAATTTCTAACAAACTCACTAAATGATTGAATTGGAAGGGAAATAAGCAAACATGTATAATCAAATCCTACTATGTTTTACTTAACTTTTTTTTAAATAGTTACCATAACATTGCCTCTAAGAAGTGTACCTGAGTAGCAGTAGGAGCCGTCGCCTCTGTAGCCCTGCCTGCAGCGGCAAACGAATGATCCCGGGGTGTTAAAGCACTCTGCGTCTTGGTGGCACCTGCTTGACTGACACTCGTCAACGTCTTCAACCAAAGAATGAGAGTTTGAGAAAGATTCTATGAGCACTTCAACAGTTCGGTCTTACTGAAAAAAATAACCCCAAAATTTGGAGAAAGGTTTCTGCACTAAAATGTTTGCATGTATTTTGGCCAAACCTTGGCAGTTTCTTCCGTCTCCTACATAACCCGGCAGACAGGAGCAGATAAAGGTTGAACTGCCCATGTAGTTGCACTGAGCACGCTCAGGAGCGTCACAGTTATGAGTGCCTTCCTCACAGTGGTTCACAGGTCGATCAGTCTCTACAGAGAAAAAAAATTGTATGCAGTTTTTATTCAACAGTTTAGGTTATCTGATGCTTTTCAACGCCTTTGAGCAACAGTTATTCGAAATACAATGCATCAATTAAATAATCCCAAAATTTTAGACTTGTTTGTGAGATTTTCTGTCCTAATTTAATCTGCACCAAAAAGTTTATAGTCGTATGCTGTACTATTACTTTAACAATTTGTCAGGTTTTCTGAATGGACCATGAAGCAAACCACAACTTCCAGTTTGAAACCAGTTCAAAAACAAAAGTACTTTCAGGGGAGTTCACCAAATAGCCACTAGATGGTGTGTAAATCAATCTTTAGACACTGGCGCTAAATATTAAAATTCTTTGAATAACATTAACTCTTCAACCATTCACACATTTCATGTAATTCCAACAGATTCTGAAGCTGTGAATAGCAGCCTTGTCCTGATATACAACACTTTACAGTAGTTAGGAATTGTTTATGCAATTAATGTTAATTTAGCAAAACCCCATATCTCTGCATTAGGATCCATTGAAATTATGTTAATTGTGTAAATGGTCAAAAAGTTACGACAGTTTGCGTGTTATTTAGGTGTCACCGGCAACACCTCCGGTGTTAAAGTGTTAAGCAGGCAGCCACTCCATTTATTTAAGCAAGTTAGTCCTTTTATTTGTAAACAGCTGAGATCCGTTCAGAGTTAAATCTGTTTTACCAGATAAATAATAAAAATGCATTAGAATTTGTGTAAATAAAATACACTAAAATATGTCAATATAAGGATAAAGGATACTTATTTCTTTTTAGTTTTTTTTATTTATTAAAGATTAAAAATCATGACAGTTTGATATTTTTAATGAGAGACTAAATCAAATCCTCATTTCTACAACTGTCTCACTGGTTGTGTTCCAACAATCGTCGCGCTAATTTGTCCGCCTGCTAACGCATTTATTTTTGCAAAGGTCAGTGTTTGATGGCTACTTAACTGACAAAGACGACAACAACCTAACTTCAAACCTGTTCAATACAAACAATAATGTCTATCACCACAAACTCAATGGTATCGTTATGAGTCTCCGCCTCCCCAATCTTTGCTGCTAACCCTGCTTACCAACGCAAGTGCGACCATCACTGCCGAACTGAAAGCCGTCTTCGCATTCGCAGCGAAATGTCCCAGGTTGGTTGTTGCAGACAGCGTTATATCCACAGATCTGAGGGTTGTCTCTGCACTCATCGATGTCTAACAAAAAAAGACAAGATGCAATTACATCCTAATCACACAAACATTAGAGCCAAGTTAAATCTGCGATTTGTCTAATCAGTGGCTTCATGTTTCAAAAGTTGGAAGATCAAACGTACAGACTTGATTAGATTTCTTAATTGTTTGAAGATAAAATCAGTCTTAATTGCTTCCTTCCAGTTTCTACTGTGTGTCCCTTCCTGTTTGGTCTCTGTTTAAGACGGTTGTAGGGTTTGAGTTGGACTGTATGACAACGGGACACATGGTTTGTAAACTCAACCTTTCCCCAGAACAAAAATATTTGAAGCCTTCTGTTTGTGGGTTGACAGGAAGTCATGTCACACATGTAAACAAATGTCTAAACTTAGTGTCTTACCATCACATCTACGGCCATTGCCAATAAAACCATCAGCACACTCGCACGTAAACTGCGCTCCTTGACCAGGTCGGCAGATTGCATTGTTGTCACAACCATGCCGTCCAGTGAAACATGGATTTTCTTCTGGGTTCCCCCCTGAGAAAATACTGCAATACTATAACCGTTTCATAAAAACAATTCCAACATTTGCCTGAAAGGCTGTTTGGTACACAAGATGAACAGGAGGGAAGGAAGTAGAAACAAAAGAGCTTCCTGGTCCTCACCATTGACGTCTCCAACCTTGTTGCTCATGGCGTACCGCAGGATTTTATTGTTTCTATCATACAAGACAAGGACCTGATCCACATTGAGGGTCTGAGTAGGTTTTACATTTCTCAAAAAGTCATCATGCTGGCAGCTCTGGAAGGTGATGGTCTGACGCCACTGGTATGTTCTGGTTTCAGTGGATCCATCTGGCATGGTGACCTCGTAGTCCCGGGTTGAGGATGATGTGATCACTAAAAAAAGGAGACAGTCAGTGAAATCATAACCAAACCATTCTAGATGACTGGTTTGAAGAAGCAACCTACAGTTGCTGCCGTATTGGTAGATTTCAGCGTATGGGTCCATTTGCACAGTGGAGCCGAGAGGCATTTCAGGCATCTTGCCCTCCAGGGTGGTTTTCACCACGAGGTGATCGAGCTCATCGGTGCCTTTGAACTCCTGTCTGATTATCAGCTTCTCATTCCAGGGCAGAAAGGTCACCTCAGCTTCCCGTGTGAACTCCCCCCCTGCAGAGAACAGAAAGTCAACAAAAAGACTTTAGTCCTGGATGAACTCTTAGACCCCCCCAGCCCCCTCCATCTGTCCCAGTTTAGGAGATGGGGGAGGGGGGGTCAGCCACTCAAGATGTGAAGCTGAAGCCAAACAATCAACAAAAGTAAAGAAATGACCGGAATTGTAATTCTCACCAATGATACTGAAGCCATTCTTGTAGCCAGGTTGTTCCAGAGCAAAAGCCCACCCGATCCCACCGCTGAGAGCCGACAGCGGCAAAAGGGACGGACCGAGAGTCTCAGGAATATCGCTGATGGCAACGTACGACCGGCCGTCGTTTACCACGACGTACGAGTGGAGATCAACACCGCCAAGTTGCACTGGGTAAGGGGAGTTTCCTACAAACACACTGCCGTGGACTTTACCGTTCATCCTCTGAGGCTTTCCTGGAAAAAAACACCCAACATGAAAAAAGGAAGTCAGGAGAACAATTTCAAAATAAAACTCTTCACACCAAACTTGTAAAAATAGTTTATAATATTACCAAATAGACAATTATTCATGAGTTTTACCACACTACAATCATTTTTAGAGCAGCAAACAGAAAAAAATACCTTCTGCGACACAATGTATCCCATTTCCATAAAATCCAGGCCTGCAATGGCAACAGAATCCACTTGAATAATCCCGGCAGTCACCGAATTGTGAACACGTGTCCCGATTGTTGGCACACGTTCCAAAGTTGTATGAAAAGACTGAAAATGTAAAAAACACAAACTCTTAAACTATCAAGACTCTTAAAATATCAAGAATCAAAATAAAATGCGAGTAATATTCTGTAATAAAACATGTATTCATTTAGTGTGATTCTGTTATTCTGCTATTCTTCCAGGCCCAGTTGTCCAATCCAGATTTGTGTTCTGTTTGGGGCATCTGGGATCGGCCCTTTCACGGGGGGGGGGGGGGGGGGGTTGAATTGTGTTTTCTGTTCAGCTGTAGTCTGTTTTCCAATGCCCCATAATTACATAATGTTTTTAATAATCTGTAACAGAAATCAAATCTGTGTTTTTTTTCTGTTCATTTGAGCCACTTTGGGTTTCCTATCAGTCCACAGCATCCTCTTCTACCTCTGCTGTATGACCACCTCCTGAAATGTTGGATGGCTAATTCTTTTTTAGACCAACTTGTTTTAAAATACAAAAACGAGGCTTATTTCTCAAAAATTAACTCTGAATCTTTCACAGTTTTTAACGTTTTTTTCCCCTGAGATCCACTCCAATGACAATTATGTTTTTGTGTATTTAACATGTTCTTGTTGCATTTTTATGATGATGGAGGACAAATAGAAAGTATTAAATTTATATAAAGTATTTATATAAAAAAAAAAAGAGATACAGTACATAAAGTATAAATAAGAATTGTATTTCTTTCTTTAAATTGTTGTGAATCTAGAGTGGGCTAAAAAGAACGTTTAAAAAAGGTCATATTTGTGACGTAGAAAAGACACGGGACCGGCCACAAGCTCCCTGCTCCAACCTTTCAGCAATGGGGAGGGGAAGGGGGGGGGGGGGGGGTTACTCTGCCTCAATGGTTCCGCCCACAACTCAGAGGTGAATTTCAAATGACCTCCTGCAGCTTGTATTTGCCTAAAAACAACCTTATCGTAATAAAAATAAACAATGGGAACGCTTACAAAATACAGTGGGGACTGAAAGTTTGGGCACCCTAGGGTAAAATGTTATATTATTGTGCATAAAGAACCCAAGAAAAGATTGAATAATCTTCTAAAGGCATCAGTTTACAGATGAGACATCCCTTTAATATGTCAAAAAAAATTGGCTTTATTTCCATCATTTACTCTTTCAAAATAACAGAAAACAAAATAATGGTGTGTGCAAAAGTATGGCCCGCCTGCAGTTAATATTTTGTACTGTCCTCCTTGGCAAGTATCACAGCTTGTAACCGCTTTTTGTAGCCAACCAAGAGTCTCAATTCTTGTTTGAGGTCTCTTCATCCATTTTTCTTTACAAAAGTCTTCCAGTTCTTTGAGATTTCTGGGATGTCTGTTACACACTGCTCTTTTCAAGTCTATCCATAGATTTTCAATTATATTGGGGTCAGGTGATTGGGAAGGCCACTGACAAACCTTCAGTTTCTGCCTCTTAATGTAAGACAGCGTGGATTTGGAGGTGTGTTTAGGATCATTATGCATTTGTAGAAGCCATCTTTTCTTTAATTTAAACTTTTCACAGATGGCATCAAGTTAGTAACCCATATCTTTAAGATCTTTGACATCTTTTGGTTTATTTAAGTCATCTTTATTTGTTTACCTTAAAAATCCTTGCCAATGTATTTAGTTCTATTAATATTTTGAGTGTGTTATTCTCTATTCTTTTCTTTGTTTTTTATTTTTTATGAATACCATTGTAATCATGGTACTATGCTTAATATGAATATATTTACTAAGTTGGTACTGTTGTTTCTTGTAATTCTGCTCTATTGTTGTATTTAATGATGTTATGAAATGAAACTTTGGTAGAAGTATGGCGGGATATCAGAGGTAGCAAGTTTGTTCTGTCTTGTCTGTATGTTTTATATTTTATTTATTATCTATGCAAATTCATCTAATTCATTGTAACTGTTATATGTTTTGTGTATTTGGACCCCCTTGAAAACGAGATGGTACATCTCAAGGGGCATTCCAAAAAATAATTTGAAATTAGTGTTCAAAATAATCTGCAACTTTGTGGAATCCATTCATCTGAAAAGGCTTTGCCATCTTCTTCTAGCCTTCTCCTGCTTTGTGAGCATCAACTATTTTCAGTTTCATTGTTCTGGACAACTGCTTGGAAGAACCCATGATGCTGATTGTTGGAGCAAAGTCACATGAGTCAGATTATTTCAAATCTTTGAGATGGAAATCAAATGATGATTTTGAACAATCTTTGACAGTCCATCCATGACGGTGCATACAACAAGCTCTGCAGGGTGCCCAAACTTTTGCACACACTATTATTTTGTGTTGTTATTTTGAAAGGGTAACTGATGGAAATATGTTTTTGTACATATTATAAGAGTGTCTCATCTGTAAACTGATGTTGTTAGATGACCTTGGACTTATCCTCAGTCCATTAATGTGCTCCACCTCCTCCTGTAAACTAAAAAAAAAACAATGAACTAAAACTGTGTTTATGTCTTTCTGTCAGACTCACCATCCACATTAATCTCAGTTTCATCCAACTCCACCACTTCTGGATCATGCGGCTGAAGCGGCTGGTATTGATTAGAGGGGATTTCAATCTGTCCTAAATCATATTTAACTTGTTCGTCTGTGTACAAAGGCCCACTTGGCTCAGTGGACTGTGGTAGGGGTGGCGGGGGCTCGGTCGGCAGGTCAGTGACCTCTCCAGGAACCACATCGGGGGTGGTTCCAATCTCGTACACCCACACACCACGTTGGCCAGAGTTGGTCTGCCTGTGGGAGGAGAAGATGGAGACTTTAGGGTTAAACTGGTGCATTTATGGAATCTTGACATGTAAGACATGATCTCAAAACGGTGATTGGGTCTGTCAGCCACTTACTCCGCTAGGTCCCTCACGGAAATGTCATCATCGCTGGTGGTGCGGTAGTATGGACCCTGACTGGAAAACCAGAACCCAGGTACCAAACCTTTACTGAAGCCAGCATGCATGATCACATCACTGCCTTTCACCAGGGTGGAAGAAAACTGCACACCATCTCTTACATAAAGCAGAATGGCGTATGAGGCCTTTTGCAAAGATGCAAGAACCAGCTGGAAGGAGTTTCTCTGATGAAACCGGAGAAAGGACATAAATAACAGATTCCCCTCCAGATGGCGTGGAAAACTGTGAGGAACTCACTTTTTTTTCAATACCATCTTCTCTAGTTTGAGGTGTGTGCGGCGCTACGTCAATCCAGGTGACCACCACGGCATGACTGGGATCAACCTCATCGCCATATGGGAAGGCCCGGTTGATGTGCTCGGCCGCTCGGCGCAAGATGTTCGGTCTGGAATCTTGGCGGAAGAAAACCTTCCCCACGCCCTCACTGGTGTCTAGATCGCCTTGAAGGGCCGCAATCATCCCAAAGGATGGCGGCATCCTGCCGAGATACGTCGACTCGCTCGTCGGCTCTTCTGTGGCAACAAAACCATTGGTGTTGATCTGAAATCAAACACTCAACTTGGTCATTCGCAATCAAGGAACAAGATGAGCCTTTGACAGTTTCAGCTTTGATCTTCGTTCCAAACTCATTATACTAATGAAGCAACTCAGCTGCTATGAGCTATTCCACCGTGCCGATCAACAAACGAGATCCCAATTAAAAACCTTTCTTACTGGCTTTACATGAACACACTGAAAGTATGCACCCACTCCACTCTCTGACCGAGGGAAAAAAGAACTGCCTCCGCTCTCCGGACTGTGCCGTTTCCTGTTCTTGCCCCTTACGAGCTGCCTCCCCCCACCCAAAGAGCCTGAAGGTTTGACGATAATTTTCATCACAAAAAACATCCTGAGTTTGGAAAAATGATCAGTGGTCTGACAGATGTGGAATTGAGAGGGATGTTTAGCAGTTCAGGGCTGACCGTCGCGTCAATGGAAAACAGAAAATGTTTAGGCGAGCTTTACCGTGGGCGATAAAGGAAGGAGTCATCCTTTGATTGTTTCTACTCAACATTTATCTTCAAAATGAAGCATAAGGCACAGCTTTGCTGCAAAACCTCCTCAGAAATAGGAGATTTCAAGTAAAAACTGAAGTTTTTTAAACACGAGATATAAAAAACGAACTTTTTTTGGGTATAAACTTACACAAACTGTAGGTTTTTTGTTACCATTTGGTCATTGTTCTGAGTTTCTGTCCTTGTCAACAAAGGTAGATGCTTCATTTAACACATAAGGAAAGAAAATAAACATTTTTGGAGCAGCTTCTCTTCCACTGAAAAGCTACAAAGGTCAAAGTTGCAATCAGTTCTGCTCAACCATTCCTGTTATGTTCAGTATGAAGTTACCCTTTGAGGATATTGGGAGTTTCTTCATCTTTTAGCAGAAAATTGAGAAGCTGAGCCCATGTTTGCATGTAGACCCAGAACAGAAAGGCCAGAACTTCTAACTAAGCCATGCGTAAAAGCTTCGGACCTCCTTTCCGGTTCTGACAGAATCCTACTGGTTTTAGCATTGTACTGATGATCGAGTGAACTTACAAATATGCTGTTAAAGGAGAGGTCATAGAAGAGCAGAGGCGCGCTGAGCTCCAGCCTCTGCGTCCGGTCGTTCCCGGAGTCCAGAATCTGGTCTCCTGCGCTCTCGCCGAAGGGGAAAAACTCGTCCCGTCTGATGCTGTGCGCCGAGGCGACAAAGCCCAGAAAAGTGGCCCAAAGCAGCCATCCTCGGTCCCGCCAGAAAATCATTGGTCCTCCTTCAGGGGCAGCCGAGCTCTCCGTCCCAGTCTGGATGGGTCAGAAATGTTCGGAGAGGAGGCGGGAGGAGCGTAACGGGGATCTGAGGAGGAAAAGGAGGCAGTGTACCCTGTCATTTCAGGAGGGGTTTAATAGACTCGTTTTTACATTTGGTGAACAATAGTTTGAAACCCACGTTCATTACTCAGAATCAGGACGCTCCAAAGGTCAAAGACGCAGTTTTGGACTGAAGATCATGAAACCAGTTAGCGGAAACGTCAATGGAAACTTGTGCAACTTAATTCTGTCCTTTAAAAAAATAAATAAATAAATTAAGCTACAACTAAATCAATGCGTTACCAAAAAAAATGCAATTAGAGAAAATAATTTCCGAAAATTAGAATTTTGATCACTTTGATCATGATGCTCCAGATGTGTTTAAAACAATATGCCAGGAGAAGACAGGAAAAAATAAATTAAAAGCATAAAAAATATATATATTGAGTCCTAAATATGTACATCCAGTGTATCAAGGATAATAGACTGTACTGGTGACCATATTGCACTTAAGAATAATTATAACCCATAATTGCACTTATAAAACCATATAAACATAATGTCTGCATGTGTAATGTAATCAGATATTACATTTATTATAAGTTCAGTCATTTTGTAAGTAAATTTAATCAATAAGTAGTTTCACTGTCCCTTCCTTTCATTTTAATGTCATTAAAGATGTAACAAAACTTTGCTCAGCTGGAACATTTTGTATTTGGACAATAAAGTTTCTTAAAAAAATCTTTTAGTGAACTCAAAAATTCATCTTAAATTGAAAAGACAAAGAATTGATGTAAAATCTGATGAAAATCTGACTTCCCTTTGATTCTTGATCTGTAATTTGTAATAATGATTTCTGGAATAAAAAATGTCTTCTTATGTGATCAACAAGTATGTCATCTTTGTTATTCAAAATTATTAATTTGATAAATAATCTGCATTTTAACTAAAATACTCAAGTCAGCAGAACTGGATTATGATCAATATGTAAAAACAAGAAGTGAAATAGTTAAATAAAGCATAATAGGGGTGGAATTATAGGTGGGATTATAGGAATTCCTTCCACTCCTTTTCAAGCAATAACTGAAACTCTTAATGAATCTTAATGACAAACTTAATGGATGCAATGTCTCATGTTTTGTATGCATAAGTATGAATATTTCTACTTAAGATTGAGAGTAATCATGGCATCATTAACATGTGGATGTGGATGTACAGTATATATAGAGAGAGATGTTTCTTTTTATACTTTGAATGTTTAATTTTCCAATCAAGTCCTGATTAATCACTCAAAGTTTGATATATTTATGTTTAGATTTGTATCTCTTTAGTTTGTCTTCCTTTGTATTTTTGTTTTGATTGCTTAAAATAAACCAATTCCTCCAATCTTCACTGAAGGAAAACAAATATTTTAACAGCTGATAGGATCACGTTCAGAGACTTGATGTTGCCAAAAAAGACTGTAAATGAGGAAATTCTTTAATTGTCCAGAAATTGCCCCTGTGTTTTTTATTTTTGTTTCTGTTCCGATAAGCATAAATCAGACATTCTTAAACTATCACTCAGTTGTTTTTTTTTTTTTTTTTACTCTTAGGTAATTATTTGGAAAACTTGATTTACTTTTACTTGGGTAAAGTTATACTATTACCTTTCTATCTTCCTCTGTGACCAACAGATCAGATCTGGGCGAATACAGCAGGCAGCATCAGCAGAGGACTTGCATCACTTTAAGGATGAGCTTAGTCCAGCTGGGATCACAAGGAGCAGTTCAGTTCGGAAAAGCATTGACTGGACACTCGACTAATAACTCACTCCTTTCTGCTGTTGCGGGATTTGAACTACCCTCTCCCTCAATGTTTAGCGCTGTTAAGCTTTTGTTGAACCCGCCTGTTAACCATGACATTTACATTGTTTGACAGAAGGTGATTCATTAGGTTTTCTCGATGGAACATCCAAACAGGAAGTGTTTTCTCTGAGCTAAAGAAGCTTAACCAGTCTGTGCAGTCCATGAATATGAATGTGTCTGAATAACTCTCACTTTCAAATTAAATATATTTAAATTAAATAATCCCATATAAAAGCCTCAATGCTTACAGCTCACACAAAAAGTAGACAGGAAACAACTGCTCCTATCCTCCTTTCCAGAATTCCTCTCATTGAGTTGATTTGCTGGATTATGTTGTTGGAATTAAAATGTGAGCAGTTCTTTTAGGATTCCATTTAACCAAAAGTGTTTGTGTGTGTGTTATTCTCTTAGTACCTGTTAGGTTTAAAACACAGTCTTTGAGCTAAATAAAGTTCATGTGAACCAAGGTCTGCACAAAATGAAGAGACACAAGATTGAAGCTTCTTTTTCCAGCTATAGCAGGGAGAGATACGAACAAAGTGCTGTTCTTAGCGTTCTCTGAACAATCTCTGTCCGTTTTCCCTCTGCTGCTGCATTTATTCAACACAAGGTCAAGGTGGTTCACACACTTTACAACTGTCTGTTGGCATGCAGAACAGAGATAACTGGCTTCCTCTAGGATGATGGAGGCATTAAGGAAGCTCTGCAGGCGGTAATCCAGAGTGTCCAGTTTGATGAGAGCTTTTCCTACTCCAAGCTGGGGGAAGAGTGACAGCATCGTTTTTGTGCCGGATGAGTGTTGCTTGAATTCATCCGGTACATCTGATCCCCAAATTGGATCATGGGGTTCGAAGGTGACATAGCGTTTCCTGCGAGATCGGATGGGAACTTCTTCCTGGGTGATAATGTAGGTGTAGTCGGTCACTCTGACGGGGGCACAGATCGTTGTACGGTTCTTGGGTATGGACATGTAGACCCTCCAACCGCACATCCACCACACTCTGTCCAGTGCGGTGGTGTTAGCAGTGGGTGAAATGTTTCTCATCTTTCCACAGTGTCTGGGGTCAATCTTGCCCATTTTAGTTGGTGCTGACCCGGTGAGGTTAACACAGACTTGGAAACAGGTGCCGTTGACACCATCACAATGATCCATGTTGTTGTGGTTCAGAGTCACCCTGAGTCCTCCTTCTTCGTTGACATAGGTCAGAGCCTGCAGAGGATCATACTGAGGTCCGTCTGACTCTGAGGTGTTCATCCGCAAGGTTTGGTTAAAGATTAGGTCTGAGTGGAGTTCGCTGAGGGGGGTTGCATACAAATGGGGTTGTGCCACTGCGTGGGGCAGCACAGAGCAGACGTAGCAGTTCCTTTTTCATGCCCTGTGGGCTGTCAGGTTGGCATATCTCCACCACAGGTTAACGTGTAGAGGAGATTCATGATCCTCTTGGTCGTGATTCATCCAATTCACAGCGTAGTGATCTTGGCGCTCGGGCTCCTTCTGTGGTGTGACCACCGGGGGAATAAGTCTCTCTTTCACCTCGAGGAAAGAACTTCCCCCTGTGACTGTGGCTTTCGTTTGTGTGTCCAATATGCAAACCTGGACCTTGAAATACGCATCTGGTCCGCTTTGTGCAGGGCTGAGTCCGAAGTATGTACATCCGGGGGTATTTGGTTTCACATCTAGGACTATGTGAGTGGCATTAGCAGTCATCTTGGGGAATAACTTCCTGTATTCCTTGGCTCGTTCTGTCAGAGACCAAGAGTAGGCTGTGCCTTTGTGGCCGGGGTAGTAGGTGTATAGGAAAACACTATCCCATCCTTCCTTATAAGGGTCTCCCGGTTTGTGATTCAGGGGTGGGGCTCCTGCATACCAGCAACAGTCACAGTAGAGGTCTCCAGTTTGAAGTCCCGGCTGGCTGGAATGTCTTATTGACGGGACATCGTTTTCTGCATAAACGTTCTGCTGGGTAGTCTCTGGTACCGGGGTGTCGCAGGAGTAACAGCGGGTGTTCAGTCCTTTCAAGGGGATGATGATTTTTGCATTAGTTCCGTTCAGGGGTAGGCAGTAGGTGTACGGTTGGACTCCGCAAGTGTTGGTGGTTGATGGGCAGGTGGAACGTTGGTGATCATCTCCCAGGATAGGTGTCTGGATCTTTGCCAGAAGTGGAACCAGGCAGGCCAGGCCTATGGTGATCATGAAGAGGTAGTGGATCCTCATTTCTGCTCGTAGACCTTTTTGCAGTGAGACTGATGGATCCAAGTGTCCCTTTCAGCGATCTTGACTGCCGTGGGGGTGGTGATCTGGACTCTGAATGGTTGTCCCACTTTGGACTAGTCCAGTTTTTTCTTTTCACCCACCCAGTAACGTCTGCCAGGTTTTTGGAGTCTTCATCTTTATCAGTCATCTTTGCAGGAAAAGGGCTCTCATTGAGCAGCTAAAAGATGCCCCCTTGTGGTCATCTTGTGAATTGAGACGTTGCGTGGTTCAATTAAGCAAAAACTTA
Organism: Adrianichthys oophorus; assembly: GCA_036245035.1. Classification (NCBI taxonomy): domain Eukaryota; kingdom Metazoa; phylum Chordata; class Actinopteri; order Beloniformes; family Adrianichthyidae; genus Adrianichthys; species Adrianichthys oophorus. The sequence continues at coordinate 15,543,716 of BSAI01000096.1, forward strand.
CAGTTAAATCAGTTTTTTCAGTTAATTCATTAGCTGTTTTGTTTTTTTTTTCATGATGGAAAAGGATTTTTTTTTTCAGAATAAATGTAGATGTGAGGTTTGCACATAATTAAAGGTCATTTGTGGTCAATCATGGTTAATGCACATTGTTCTCTGTCAGATCATGTTGAGAAATTTATACACAAAGGTGTGCTGCCAACAGGTGAGTCTGATTTCTCTTTTTTGAGTGTTGCCTGGAGACAGCAGCAGAATGAAAGCTTAAACAGGTGTTTTATCCCCTTAATTTTGCTGTAATAATTGTTGATCTGAAAGCTTAAGATGCAAATACTTTAAACTCAAAAAAATAGATGAATAAATCCTTTTCTTTATAAAAGTGGTAGTTTTAAAATTACAATTTCAAAGAAAAAAAAGCTGTTGTTTTGTTGCGGCTGCTTCTCTGAGTCGTAAAAAATGAGTGTGCCACTTAAGTCATGGGGCGGGGGCCAGGAGCGACCTCCATTTACGTTCACATGCCCCCATCCTGTAACATCAGACCTCAGGAGGTTTTTATTTTTTTTTCAGAGAGAAGTGTGCGTTATTAATGAAGGACTCAAAGAAAAATATTGATGTGTTCTTCGTCATCATTACTATTTTTACATTCTTCATAGGAGTCTTTGTTTCCATCTGAATCATTTTATTTTTTTCATCATCTTGTTAAAAAGTTTTACAGACGGTCAGAAGCCTCTTATTTTTACACAAAATTAAGTAACCTAGAGGTCCGATGTGCTCTTTTATCAAAAGATGTTCCAGCTAAAAATAAATGACATTAAAATCAGAAGTTCTATGCTGAAATTATTCTAAAAAACTAAACTAAAATGGAATTTCACTACTTAAAAAAAAAATCTTTGTTACCTGCCATCACTGCCTTTCCATCCATCCATCCATTCATCCATCATCTGATCTGGCTGTAGTTTGTGGGGTCACAGAGATGGTGTGGGACAAACTGCACCTATAAAGGCAAAAAAAAAGTTAAATTTAAAACCTTCTTCACTGCACACAAAACATTCTGTAAGAATAAAACTAAACTAAAACAAAACGCTGAAAAAATATGAAGTCTAAGAAATATTAAGAAAGGGATCATTTCTAAATAATGGTTAAAATAATTTAATGTATTTTAAAACAGAGTAAATTAAAATATTTGCAAAAAAATCAATGAGAATGAATTTTGAATTAAAAGTTAATTTACTTATTTGTGTTTATCCTTAAAAATCTCCAGATACAGAAGCTTTTTGATCCTCTGAGAGGTTCATCTGCATGTGAGGATCATTCCGTTCTTCTGGTCCACTTTAGACTTCAGTCCAGAACCTGAGGATCTAGCACAGTCCATGGGGTCTGCAACCTCAGACGGTGTAAGAGACATTTTGGGTTGTTTCTTCATGATCAAAACCAAGTTGCAAAGTCTTATGTTATCCTTTAGGAAAATGTTAATACTGCTTTGCATGCATTAATTATATTTATTTTTTGTCATAAATCTAAACAAAACTATAAAGAGAAACCTCTGACTATTTATGAATATTATTTATATATATTATTTATTGTTATGTTATTATCTTTATACATACATATTTTTTTATATTTATTCTGGCAATCACAGCTGCCTTTTTTTTAAAGAAAATAGTCTTTTTTCAGTATAACTTAGTGGCCCTTACTTTTCAATATCATGACCCCTCATTTATAAAAGCTCGGGATTGTCTGATGTAACAAAGAGTATCTAGTATCCACTCAAGAGACAAAATTATGCAAGAAATGCAAACAAAATGTGTTTTAAATAAATCTGGGATCTGCAGACAGACGCTGCAGAGAAATCAGGGGTCATCCAATCTCAAGTTTAGGTTTTGGTTTCCCACTTTTCATTTCTGAAGTGCAGATTTTCAGACGATAGAGGCTCCAAGTAACCTGTTGTGTTCTGTATATGCTTTTATATTTTTAATTTAAAGTCTGCCTGTGCGCCCTGAGCTTACGGCAAGCGAAAGACGTCATAAATCAACTGGTGATTTATGATGTCTCTCGCTTGCCGTATCGGGGCGTCCTGAGTGAGCGGACAGACCGGGAGTGAGGCTCCAGGGTTCACAGCGGTGGCGGGACCCGTCGCACACAGGGTTAAAGGTGAAGCCGCGTGCGTCAGCTGATACGCAGCGCCGCGTAAGGAGCGCGCGGGCAGGGGGAGGCTGGTCCAGCTGAGCCGGAGCGTCCAGCAGCTTCCTGCATCCGCCGACACACCGCCTAGGCTCATCCCGATCATGTGCTTCCCTGTCGGGCAGCGCGCGGCTCAGCTGAAGGAAGTCGGCCTGGTTTCCTTCCCCGCTGCGTTCACGGTCGCATCCGGAGCTTCACTTCCCTCCTCCGGTCCGGCGTTCTAGCTCTGCTCAGTGGGGCCCGGACGGAAGAGGCTTTGGTCAACCCGGAGAGCTGCAGCCAGCCTTATCCGAGGCAGGTCCTGGAGGTGCAGGAGAAAGGAGGCTTCAACGATGGACACGTCCGCGCCTCTACCGACTCTGAGCCCCGCCGTTCCGCCGTACGTGAAGCTGGGCCTGACGGTGGTCTACACCGTCTTCTACTCCCTCCTCTTCATCTTCATCTACGTGCAGCTCTGGCTGGTTCTGCGGTACCGACACAAGCGCTTCAGCTACCAGACCGTCTTCCTGTTCCTGTGCCTGCTGTGGTCTGCCCTGCGCACCGTCCTCTTCTCCTTCTACTTCAAGAACTTCGTGACGGCCAACACTCTGCCGCCGTTCCCCTTCTGGCTGCTCTACTGCTTCCCCGTCTGCCTGCAGTTCTTCACGCTCAGCCTCATGAACCTTTACTCTGCTCAGGTGAGTTGCAGGAGCAGGGGCGCCGCGAGGGTTTCTGGGAACCAAACCTTCCAAGGGGCCCCTTCAATCAGACTCCATTCCAGGTTTTTGTTTGGAGCAGATCTTTGTTCACACATATGAGGGCCGGTCCCAAGTATCTATTAATCAATAAAAATACAGAAAGAACAGTTAATGTGCAATTTGTTTAAAAATAATATTTTTCAATTTAAAAAAATGAAACAAAAATGATATAAAAACAACCAAAAAACATGAACATTTAAAGACGGAGCTCTAATAGAGCTTCAAAAACTTGAACCAGAGTAATAAAACATGATAAAATATTTTCTTCATTGTAAATGAATGCACAGTAAAATGTTAACTTTTTGATGTTTTTTGCAGCTGAAACATTTTTCTTACAGTGATGAGCTCTAGCCCCTTCACGCTGCATGTCGTACCATTTAGTCCAGGACTCCATTTAATGTAGCATCACCTTGAACTGAAAAACCTCTGACTAATATTTCCAAAATCAGAGCTAATTTAAAGTGTAAAGGGAATAATGTTTTGAATTTCTTTCTTTTCTCTTTTTTTTTGCGTTATTTTGAAAATTGCTATACATTTGCCCCTTGATAAATTTAATAGCCGAAAATCAGGGGAGAAAAGCACAAAAAGGATATGGTTGGAGTGTTTTGGTGTTGTGTAATGTTCAGGCTGAATCTGAAATGTCTGTTATCAGTTCAAACGGAGTCACTTGAGTTCTTGCTGAACTTTGTGTTGTTCTTGTAAAACCAGGCACCTGACAACAATCTCGGATCATTAAAACATGAACAACACAAAAGTTTCTGGTTATCTATTAATGTACCGATGCTTTAAAAAGTGGTGAAAATGGTTTATAGACTCACTTAGAAGTTAATATTTATCTATAGAATGTAATGTTTTGGTAAAACGCTTTGTGTTTAGTTTTTTGTGTGCAAAAACACAAAATGTAATTGAAATATAAACTATTTTTATCTTTGTGTACAGGTAACTGAAACCAGGATGTGAAAGTTAGTGACACAATGCCGCACCCGAGCTGTGAAGGAACTAAAGTGTCTTTCTGTTGTTTACATGTCTACCTGTTGCTTTCAGCTCCACAGGCTCATTCAGATCAGCTACAAAGTGGGATGCGATGAATCATTTCTCTGCTCGCTTACATAATCCACACATTGACTAAGAGCCTCTCTGCCTGAAGTGTATTTTTAGCCTAATCCTCTTGTGCTGATGTGAACCGCTGTTGACAATTTAGACCCACTTTGGCTTCTGTGTGCTTTAAACACAACCATAAGGTTCCTGTTTCACAATAGTCATGCGAGGAGCCTGAAAAAGGAAGTGAGATCGACCGCACACTCTGTAAATATCATCTCTTGTGTTGTCCACAGGTTGTTTTTAAAGCCAAGTCGAAATATTCTCCTGAGCTTTTAAAGTACAGGTGGGTGGAGGAGCTCTCTGAGTCTCAGTTTGGAGCAGCTTTTGAGGGAAAACCCAAACCAAACGTCTGTTGTTGTGTTGTGACGGTCAGGCTGCTGCTGTACATGGTCTTCCTGTTCATCAGCCTGCTGTTCTTGGTGGTGAACTTGGTCTGCGCCCTGCTGGTGAGGATGTCCTTCGCAGAGGCGCACACCATCGTGCTGGTGAGGGTGGCCATCAACGACACCCTTTTCATCCTGTGCGCCATCTCGCTCTCATTCTGCCTCTACAAGATTGCAAAGATGTCGCTGGCTAACATATACCTGGAGTCCAAGGTGAGACCAAGTTTAATTCAAGTTGATTTGATCGGTCCTCAGTAAATGTACGACTGATGCATGCAATCTGTGCAGGGGACGTCCGTTTGCCAGGTGACAGCCATCGGAGCCATCGTCATCCTCCTGTATGCATCCAGAGCCTGTTACAACCTGGTGGTGTTGGGACTCTCTAACAAGAACATTAACTCCTTTGATTTTGACTGGTACAACGTGTCAGACCAGGTGAGTCGTGTCTGCTTTTCATCTTCTTGTGTTTGCAGAGTTCAAACTGTAAATGAAGCTTGAAGCTGTTGATGCAACCACGGCTTAGTTTGACTCCAGATAAACGAGAAAACACTAAAAGACTTTCGTTAATCTTCAAGTTTTTTATTTTAAGCTTGAAATTTCAATCTGAACAGAGATTTTTAGGCGCTAAATCCTGACCTGGTTGGTGTTTCTACTGTCAGGTCGGGACGTTTAAAGCTGAATCTGTTACAAACACACCACCGCACATGACTTGTTCCTTTTACGTCCGGCAGCCATCCTGGACTGAAGAACCAGATTTTTTTTCCAGTATTTTTCTTCGTTATGCTGCATTCACACCGTCCGCAGCTGACTCGTCAAATCTGCCGGCCGCGGAGCAACCGCCGAGGAACTTCATTCGTTGACCACATCATGGAAAACATGGATAATGTTGAGCAAGTAGCTTTAGTATATATGTTTTGGACAGCTCTATAGAGACGCCGGCAAACACGCCGCTGTACAGTGAATTTCACCATTTATTGCAAGAAACGTTACTTCCATCTGTCTGTGGCCAAGTTTGAAGAATTTCTGTCCCACGTTATCCTGAGAGGGGAAAAAAAATATAAAAATAATTGCAAAGCAATGACTTGGTTCCACCTCTGCCCTCCACCGCCAAAAAAGGATGACATCCCAGCGGGAGAAACTGTCAAATATATAAATGGTGCCAAAATCTCCATTTAGGATAAAAAAATAAATAAAAAACACACAGGGACATATTCAAAGGAAATTTTAAGTTATTATGGCCATAGCACCATGGCTATTTTTTGGCAAAATGGGAAATTTGGCAATTTTAACATTTTGCACAAAATGGGAAAGAAAACTTTTGTTTCACGAAAATATACACAAACCACCAGGTTAAGTTTACAACCACAACTGAAGTTTCTTTGACGTCGGGAAGTGGCCACAATCTTGAATTTTCAAAACGAAATCACCTTTAGTTCCAGCAACAAATTTAAACTCATCCTAGGAATTTCGATCAGTCTCCTCAAAACTCCTCGAGCATCACTGGGAAAAGCATCACTTGGTTTTATAGTTTTTTTTAGATTTTAAACAGCGTTAGCGTGGCGTTCTTACAGTGGCCCTGAAGTGCAAATCGCATCAACAAATCACTCGACACAAAAGCATTTTTGAAAAATCACGACGATGATTAAAAAGCACAACAATATTAAAGAAGCAACATTACATTTTAGAAAACAAAACGACATTCCAAAAAACAAACTTAAGCAAAAACATTACAGAAAACAAAAGTCATTTCCCCCCTAAAAAATGAAATGTAAGAAAAACGAAACGCAGTTTTTACGAGACATCACTGATTGGATGATGAGATTCAGTGTCATTTCAAGTCACTAAGTATTGGTTAAAATGATGGACCATAATACCCACCTTCTCCAGTTTTATCGTTGTTTCGTTACATTTCCTTTTTTTTTTTTTTTTTTTTTTTTTTTTTGTAACGTTTTTTTAAAAAAATTTTTTTGTTTTTTAATTGTCGTGATTTTTTAAATGTTTCTTACGTTCAGTGATTTGCTGATGTGATTTGCCCTTCAGAGCCACCGTACATTCTAGCAAAAGTTTCATTTTCCCTGTTGCTCACACTTTTTTTACCATGTATTACATGTATCGCTGGATATAAGTGATTGAAACAACACGATTAGAACATGTTAGGAATGTGGGTGTGGTTAAAAAAACGTAAATTGCCAAGGAAATTCCTTTTTTCTGATTCTTCTGAAAATGACGTAGACCTCTTCTTCATCCCCTGGCGGCTAACACATATGAGACTTGCTATAAGGGTCGTACAACGCTACTCGCAGCTTTAATTTTTTCTTGTTTCTTGTGTTTTTTGATCTGCATCATTTTTGTGCTTCTCTTCCAGGCGGATTTACAGTCCACTCTGGGCGACAAAGGCTACATCATCTTTGGGGTGATTCTGTTTGTGTGGGAGCTGCTTCCTACGTCGCTCGTGGTATTTTTCTTCAGGGTTCGGAAACCCAACCTGGACAGAGTGAGCTGCCACTTTAAAAAAAAAAAATCTTTTAACAGGAACGTATAAAACCTTCAATCTGCCACTCAGTTATCTGTTTTTTCTTTACTTCTTCTGATAAAAGCAGCATTTAGAGACAAAAACTGATCATATTGGCAATTATTATTGAAAAAATTCCATTCAAAGAGATAAAGCTCTCACTGTAGACTGACCTTATTCTCACATTTATACTTTTTCAATTGTGAAACATTTTTTATTTTTAAATATTCATCCACGTCTTCCTAAATCACTCTCCGATCATATTTTAAATCTGTTTTCATAGCCTTCCCAGTGGTCTTTTAACTATGATTGTGCCATTTTAGGAGAAAAATACTTTAAAAAGTTTTCTTCGGTTTCCAAACTAAATTAACAGAGTTAATCCCACACTTTACATACTGTTGGAGCTGTTCTAATTTCACCTTAGTTTGGACTGAATAAATCACAGGTGTGACGTTTAGCAGAAAGGCTTCAGTGTTTGTTTGCAACTGCAGCACAATGCTGAGATAGAGGCGACTTTTCTGTTGAAGCCTCGTGTGGAGCTGATGGGTTCAGTTCGTGCACGACGCGCTTCTATCTTATAAATTCCGTATTTTTTTTTCATGTTTATTTCTTTCTGTGGAGTAACAAAATGTTTGCTTTGTTTGATTTAATGAACCTGATTTGCAAAGGGGAGTGCAAGGAAATGGTAGTGTTTTCAAAATGCAAAAAATAGTGGTCAATAAACATAGCCAGTCCCAGCTCTGGTTTTTTCCTTAAGCCTGAGTACGGTGAGCGGCACTTACCAAACCTTTCACTCCGGTTTTGCTAATTATCTAATCAAAAAGGTGAAAAACTACAAAGTAAATGAGAACATGTGCAAAGAAACTACACTTTGGCTCTTACAGCTAATGTTTTCAGGATAAGTTGAGTCTCTGCCTGCGACTGTTCATTCCTGCAGATGCGGGTTTTTTTACATTATATTTTAGCATTTCCTCTCTCACAGTCTTGTTTCTGTGATTTTATTTTACCCACATTTTCTTTTGTTTTGTGGAGAATCTGCTCGGATCAGAATAATTTTTTGGGCCACATCTCTGTCCCGCGTCTCAAATGTCAGGAACCGTTGAAGTCACGCTCCTCTGTCTTTGGTTTCTGCAGAGCAGTTCTGGTCTTCCCGGTCACGTCTTCTCCTCCCGGGCTTATTTCTTTGACAACCCTCGACGTTACGACAGCGACGACGACTTGGCGTGGAGCGTCATGCCTCAGAACATCCAGGCGAGGTAAAACCAGCGGATTCCTTTCCACTCCATCCATGTGTGTAAAACCTCTAACGTGGAGGCGGGTTGTTTTTCTTCTCCCCAGCCTGGCAGCTGATAGTTATGAATGGGGGAGTCAAAGCAGCGGCATCGGTGCTTACATAGGAGGTGATGACAGTTACACCTTCACTCCTCCTCCTCCTCCTCCTGAGGAGCTGAGCCACTACTGAACTGAGAGTCCTCCTCCTTTGTGTGTTTGCACAGTTTGTTACTGAAAAGGCACGTGGTTGAAAATGGTCCCAAACGTTTAAATTTTCCAGTAGAAAACTCCCCAGGAATGGGACCCTAATGTTGCACACTCCTGTCTTAAACTTCTTTTATTGTATAGTTCATATTGAATCTAACTTAATATATTTTTCAGTCTATGCAAATACACTGTATAACTATTTTAACTGTTGATCAAAATGTTTTCTGTGTTGATAGTAAAAAGTTCTTTTATTGATATGAAAAGTTTAAATTCTGTAAGAAATTTTAAAATATTTGAATAAATTAACTTCTGTTAAGGTTTTTATACATTTTGTTTTTCTTTTACTTTTTAAGTATCTTTCATTTGAGATTCAAATAGATTAACCTTTATTTATACCTAAAAACATGGCAAACTGCACAGTAGCACCTTTTATTGTAGAATCCACTCCCAGCTCTACCAACTTTGACTTTAAGCTGTTTCTAACATCATAAAATAAACATATTTGACATTTATCTTGTATAAAACATTGTTGGTGCTTCTCTGAATGTTTAAACAAAGATGTCATATAAAATCAACTGTAAAAAAAGGGCAGATTTTACACAAATTGATAAACTGCCTCCACATTAAATTCTGACAACTTTAGGTTCATTTTTAGTTTTTTTTTTTTATATTCAGAAAAAAAGTAAAATGACAGTATAGTTATATTACAGTCATAAAAATATGAATAGTTATAATAAAATTGATAATTTAGTCATTAAGGTGGGTTGACAAATTTACTGCATGTGTGCATAGTAACAAAAAAATGAAGGCAGCTTTTACTGTGAAAATATTTTAACAGTAAAGCAAGGTGGTGGAATTATCATGGTTAGCTGCCTTATTCATCCATTGCAAAAGTATATTTAATAAGCATTTGTAAAAACTAGCTTTTAATCTTATTTTTAATTTGACTTTTTCTGACAATTTACTTTTAAATAAAAGTCTCAAAAGGGGGGAAAAAAATGGGATTTCCTACAGGATCCACAAGCAGAATACTGTGGCACAAGCTGCCTCTTTACAAGAGTTATGAAAAGCAAAAACTTGAATTATAGTTGCAGTTTCAATTGTTGCACCTTTGGAGACTGAGATAGAACTGACAATGACTTCAGTTTGAACACTTGTGCATAGGAAAATGGTCAAAATAAATAAAAATTTAAGCTGCGAGCGGCGTAGTATGGCCCAGCCCAGCTCACTTATCCCCCTATTTTAACCACCCTCACTGGCTGAGCGACTACGACACAACCCTCACTCTCCCTCTCTGCCTCAGACACCCTGGTCAGAGCTACACGTAACAAATTCATAAAAATAAAACATTTTTTTTTTTCAAAATGGTGGCTTTTCTGTAGGTTTTAACTCCATAGAAACCCTATTTTTTGTTCACCTGGGGATGACGGACAGGTTCAAGAAAATTTGTTGTTTTTTGTTAACCACAGCCTAATATGTTCATATCGTTTGTCATATTGCTTTGTTCAGCTTGAGCCAAGGCATCAATTAATACATTTTCACAGTATTCCAATAAAAATATTTACAGTAGAATGCCACTTTTGCAATCGCACCACATTAACACCATCAGTCTGCAAATTTTAAGACCAACATTTCTTTTTTGCAAGTAGCCTGCCAATCATGCTTAGTGAGTTAGGAGGCATAAGATCAAACTCCCTAGGAGTTTAAATTTGTAGAGTACCAAAAGTGATTTATCTGGAAAATTCAAGATGGCGGGCTCTTCCCGAGGTCAAAGGTCAAAGTTTTCACTCAAACTATCAATAAGAAAAATAATTGTGTAAACAATCTGGTCCTTGAGTCCAGGATTGCTGTGGGACAGGAGATTGACAGGTCGGATATAGCATGAACAAAAATCTAGATTTGGAGAAATGTTTGGTCACCAGTGAATTTGTTTCACACACAAATGAGGAAAGAACAGTACTGATTTTCTGTTTTTAAACTGTTTCAAGTTCAGTCAAACCTGTGATTCATAAGAAATAAACAAAATATTACATAGATTCAACAAAATATATTAATTTTAATAAAATTGTCTGCTGTAAACAACTTCTGAGTCCTTAAAAGTATGTCATCTTTGTAAAAAAGGATTTGAATGTTCATAAAATGAGCAGAGTAGCCAATCCAGGATAAGAAGGAATATCTGAGGCAGAAGGTAGACATTATACATTTATTCAGAGGAGCAGCAGAACAACAGCAGGGCCAATACAGTCTGAACTTCTCTCCGTTTTATTGACAAAGTTGCTTCCAGATGATTTTATGCCAAACAAAAAAAGCTCCACATGCACCATGTACCTTGAAAATTAAGACCTTAGAATGAAACTGTCATGTTCAGTTTGCATTTATTAGACCACTTTTAAAGGATCGTCTTGAAATGGTCTGAATTGGTGTTAAAATACGTTTTTGTCATCAACAGGTAGAAAAAAAGTTAAGCAGAAAAATAATTAACTTAGAGACCGTACAAAATAAAAATCAAGGTTGCATTTTATGCAATAATTTGCTGGCTTGTAGTTTCACTATTTGATCAATATATTAAAATGATTACATCCTTTCCTGAAGCCATACATCAGCAGTATTGTTGTATTCATGTTTGGGAAACATTGATATGATCAGATATTAATAATTGCAGCAATTTCATTTTCATTCATCCAGATCTGAGGGCATTCAAAAAGTGCATTGCAGGTCTCCTGCCTGCAGGGGGCGCAGGGACCTTTAGTTTACAAACATGAAAGCAAACCGTGCATACCAGCACAGCAAGACAGGGTTCAGATCAACTTGGTTCTTCTGCTGGAGGCTGCAAAGCGCGTTCAGATACTTCCTCAAACGACTGCAGTCAGGCACAAACAGTAGCTTATTTTGACAGCCCACTAGAAGCACAACAGGAACCATGTGCAAGACGCTGTACCTTTAATGAACAAACTGAAAAAAAGATGGAGGGTTTTCCTAAACTCAATTCCTTTTTGAAGCCTTTAGCTGTGATGCAAATGCATTTACCAAAAATAAAAAACCATACAATCCCTTTCAGAAGAATATTTTTGACATTCAAGAACTGCTGCGTTGCTCTGGTGGACTGTCAGTGAACTACACAGAAAATGCTCAAACCAGTCTGCTGGTGTTTCTGCAAGAAACGCATGTGCATGCTCTTCAGAGGACGCGTTCTTGGGACAGAACACCTGGCGGGCCTTTGTGGAGAAAGTGGTCATTCTACTAGCTGGAATCAGAGGATTGTCCAAGTTCAACCTTGACTCCTTTTTCACCTGCGAGCAGAGGGAGCATGAGAGACCATGTCAACAAATCCACATCAATGGGTGAAGTCTTCTGACCTGTTAGGTACTTTTCTTTAGCTCTGGCCCGCTCATCTGCATCAAAATACCACACTGTGATGGCATACCTGCAGACAGTTCAGACCAGGACAGTCAGAGCACATGGCAGCAGTGAAGGAGAGCAAGGGAGGAGGAACGGGACGCTAACCTCGTAGCAAAAGCGGGCTGAACTTCATGGGGGTTTCGTCTGTCTGACCAAAACAGCAGCAAATGGTCAAACTTTGGCTCGATGTCGACGAACTGGGCTTTTCCTCCTGGGAAAATTCGGAGAAGGCCCCCGTGTTCCTGGAGAAAGGGAAGGGGAAAAGGTTGTATTTGTGAGACAGAAAATACACCGGGTGGGTTACAAGCTCCCTGCTTCGAGACCTCAGCAACTGGGAGGGGAAGGGGTGACCTAATAGCACCGTGCCAACTATCCTGCCCACAACTCAGAGATGAATTCCTAATGAACTGCTGCTCTGCAGAAACTATGTCATAAAAAAACAACACAATTCTTTGGGATTTTAGATAAAAACATCATTATGATAAAAAAGTCCACTGGGAATGCTTTGGAAACAAAAGGAAGATCAGAGTGGGACCTAAAGTGCATCTTATGGTCCACTGACACGAGTAGGATCACTTACTGGTTTAATTCTAGTTGGTTGTGTTCACATATTTATGGCAACAACAATAAAATTAACCGTTACATTTTTTTAAACTCCCTACTGACCTTACACTACCTACGACTACATGTACCGCAGAAGTAGGATTCTATGTGGCACCGCATGTCCACCATCATCTGAAAAACGTTACGAGAACATGTTAAATGCCATGTTGGAGTGGGTTTTTGACAAGATCATAAAGTAAACAAACAACAGCAAAAAAAGACAATCGAATCCAACCGTTCACGAATGATCAAAAAGGAGCAACAATGTTAAAGGCAGAGTGACCCGGCGAACCAGGAGGAAAGCCGAGGATAGGAAGCAGCAGCGGGGGACGGCTTTCCTGTGGAGGGATAGGAAGAATAACCCACAGGAAAACTGCTGCGGTTGGATAAAGGACCTGGAGAGTGAAAAAGCAGATTGCCGCAAGTGCGGCGCTCAAACTCCCACACGGCTGATATGATAGGCCCCTCTCTTCACACGCAAACTCCCAGCGCAGAGAGGTTCAGACCCTTCTCTGGCAGAGCCGACACGCTCACTTCGAAGGCGTGTTGAATGAGGGGGAATACCGGCGGCGTGACAAAACCCAACAGTCACAAAACAGGACAGACTTTCCCAAATAAATAATCTGCTAAAAGGTCACGGCCTTTAACAACAGCGTGTACATCAGATTAAAAGGCAGGCAGGATTATGGATGCCAACAGGCCATAACCTTTTGACCTACATTCAGCTGCATCGGGCTGATTCTGACCAGTGAACTCTGCAAAGATCAGCTAATCATGATGATGTGGATTATCACAAAGTAAAAAAAAAAAATTACTTTAGCAATAACAAAAAAAAAAAACCAGCTGATTTCTCTAAGACAAACTCTTATTTTGGTATTTTTTTAAAAGAAAAAAAGATGGATTTAAAATGTGTCAGTGATAGTTTCTGTTGTGTTTGCATTTTAGAAAACAATGACAAAGCAAACATTTGCGTTAGGCTAAAAATCAATTGAATTGATCTTAACCTGGACAATGCAATATTGATTAATCCGATGGATCGATTATTTTTCTTTCAAAGTACATGTATAAACCTTTTTTGTAATGCAAAAAAGGCTTTACCTCTATCAGCTGATTCAGTATATTACAAGTTAATGTTTTCAGATGGAAATTTTAATAAAATCAGTATTTAATAGAGTTCAGTTGTGAAAAAATATCAGATTCATTCAGTCTTTTAGTGATGAAGACGAATGATGATGAATAATGATGAAGAAACCGTCTCCTGCAATAAGCTCGTCATAAAATTCAAGGTAATTTTCTTTGTATTTACAACAAAAGTTAACACGATATTCAAAATATTCATGAAAGTGTCTTTCAAAGACAATCACTCAAGCATCACAGCTTTTCAAATCAAATTTTCAAATCAAAAATATGTTTTAAAACAGAACTTTTTCACTTTGTTCCCGACATTATTCCTGTTTCTGCACCAAATGTGTTTACAGAGCCTGTAAAGGAAAAATTTTACTCAGAGGAAAACATGTTGTTAGGCCTGGGCAACCTCTCCACCTCAGCTGACAGCTACCATCACAAAAGGAAGTCAGTCACGTGGGGTCACCATGGAAACCAGCAGTGTGTTTTTCTCACTGTTCACAGATAGTTTCATGGATTCAGAGATGAGGTAAAGTTCTGACACCACTGGGTGCGATGGATGGGAGGTGTCCCTTTTTGGGGTGGGTGGGTGGCTGGGGGTGGGGGGTGTCCTCTGGCTCAGAGTATCTTTGGTGTTAGGTGAAAAGTTTTCCACGGGCCGACTCACTTCCTTCCATCGGGATAGTGCGTGCCTGAGAGTTTTTCCATCTCACAAGAGCCGCACATTTATACTTGTCAAATGGAACAAAGGAAAAATGTAACCCACAGTACTACTGCAGTACTACTGCTCTGAGCGTCAGAAGTACTTAGAAGTTCTTTCTGAACTTTCTGCAGTATTGTACTTGGAAATCTGTCTGCAGTACTACTTTTTCAAGTTTCAGTATTTAAAAGAACTTCCTGCAGTACCACTTTAATGAGTTTCAGTACTAAGAACCTTCTGCAGTACTACTTTAGTGATGTTTAAGTATTTAAAAAGAACTTTCCGAAGTTCCAGTTTAGTGACTTAAAGAACTTTCAGCAGAACAACAAAACACCCATGACTGCTTAGAGTTTCTTTAAATGAGGTTTGAGTTCAAGCAAAGCATCAGAACCAACATGATGGAGGAACAACTTAAACATTGTCATTCTGTCAGGGACTCCTGGTATCCAGGCAACCACATTCTCCAGCAGCCAATCAGAGACTGACGATGTTCAAGTGTTTATTGAGGTTATGAAACATGGCTAGATTAAATATTATTCAGACAACAACAGATTTCATGCAGCATACTTACATAAATAATGAAAGTTCAACAACATCTTCTTTACTCCACTTCCATGTTTCATTGATGGAACAGTTTAAAATCCTTATCAGAATCCTTTTTGATTTGAATCCTTATTTGTTCTGTCTATCTTTACACATGAGGGCTAACCCTCCAGAGCTTATAGGAATGGGAAAGGGTCTGTAACCTCCAGAACTTATTGTAATATTTGCCTTTATATTTAAGCCGGGTTATTTAAACAGCTTCCTGCGATTTTCGGGAAAACATCTGCTGACACTTTAAAATACAAACTTCTCGATTTATTGAGTCCTTTCTGTTGCTGATCCAAAACTCTGGACCTCTTTAGGACATTTACACAGCACTATTTAAAAACCGGGATTCTATTTTCCATTTGCTTCATGTCTGAATGAGAATAAAGATATTTAACATTAAAAGCAAACAAATACAAAACGTGAATATATGGAACTAGTTCAATTCTGTGACTTCAGAAGCAACAAACGGCATGCTGCAAAATCTGTTTGAAGGCTGCAGTTACAAAAGTGGGAGACTTACACATTGTGTAAGTGCTGCTTTCTATGAGATGCTCAAGCTCACAGCAGCTCAAAAAAAGAACACCTTTTGCTTTGAATTCAGGTCCACTTGAAAAGAAGAGGCTATATCAATAGTTTTGCTAAATATATTCTGTTATTTGTAATTTTTGTTTAAGAAAGTAAAGGGAGAAAAAAAAAATCAATTAAAACCGTAAAACGAATTTGGTGTGAAAAAAATGGGGGATTTTATATATTGCCCAGCCATATATGTATCTGTGTGAAAAGGGTTTTTGCTCTTTATTCCTGTAAATGGTCTGTGAAGTTTTGCTGCCATAAGATATTTAGTGAGAAGTGTGACCATCCAGCATGTGACAACCCATAACCAAAATCAGAAACATCATTTCCATCATAAGCGGCTCTCCTACCTTGACATTCCAACCTTTATTAAGGTAGTATATGCATGTGACACATCGTCCGTCGCCGTTGGGGTTGTCCACGTGTCGTACGTAGCCCGTTCCATTCCCAGGGTAACATGCAACCATAGCCTGACGAAAGCAGAGTGGTAAAGAGGGCGGTTACAGATGAGTGGAGGCACAAACAGAATTAGGAGAGGATTGAAGGAAATGAAAGCGTTATATCAAGTCAGCGAGATTGGTGGGGAGGAAGTAGATCCTTGTGGCAAAGCTCCACAGAGAAATCAGAGTACCTTTAACCAAGCGGCTAAATCGAGAGTCTGCAACCTTTAATGCTAAAAGAGCCATTTGGCTTTAACCAGCAGTGCATACAAGTTCCTTTCAAAATAAAATGTGTCAAATTGTATCTCCTGTTGCAGAAGATTTACTTCAATTAAAAATGCAAGAAAACCAAATCAACCATGGCATTTTCTGCCAATATGATTTTGGTGTGCCTTTAAACTTTTCTTCTTTTACTCCTGGATATAAACATGAAAACAATGATTTAGAATTCAATAAAAATGAAATTATATATCTTAAAGACCCACTCAGATGGAAATTGTTTTCAACATGTTATTATGGAATGTTTCTGATGATGGAGGACATATATCAAGAAAATTAAGCTAAAAATTGCATTTCTGAGTATTTCTTTGTTCAAATTACGACAAGGCATTTCTTGTGAATTACCTGAAGAAATGCCTTTTGAAAAAGAGCTTATTTGTTTTATAGCAAATAAGCTGGGTGGGCCACAGCTCCATTCTGATGCATCCAATCATCCATTCAGTTAACTGTAGTGTCAGCAGTAATATAAAAACAAGTTACCGTATTTTACTAATGTAAGAACACTTCGGTTCAAAAATCTAAACATAAATTTTATGTATTCAAAACATTAGCATTTTTCTCCAAAGCCACAGAGCCACCATCCAGAGCCTCAGCTGCAGGCCTTTTTAACAACAGAAATCCAACCGGAGATATTGTGCCACATGTCAACTTCCTCGTGTCTTTTCCTGCTCTGTTTGAGCTCGCATGATCTGCTCAGGTTTTTGGCCTTCATGAGCTCCTGTAAACCTTTTCATGTAAACAGCAGCTCAGAGGTGCAAGAATGGCCTTTGGGGATAAAACAGAGACAAAACTGCTTCTGAATCTGAGAAGTGAACCTCACAAGAGGCCCTGCAGGATGACCTGAAAGTGGAGCTGGGATGAATGTCAGCAGGCCCGATGAGGGCAGATTCAGCCCTCATCTGCAGCAGGCCAGTTCCTCCACATTCTTTCTTTGGCTTGCATCAGCACAAACCATAGCAACATTAATATAAACTCCTGCAGCAGAACACACGTGAAACAAAAACCTCACACGTCCCGTCCCTGAGAGCCGAGGGGTTATGGTGTCTGAATCATCTACATCACACGCAAATCTAATTTTCCGGCACATCTGATCGTAAGCGTTGACGTCAATCTGCTTTGTGCTAACATCTTCTGAATGATGCAGGTTACCACTGGAATGTGTAATATCAGAGACTTCAGCGATGGAGAAGCTCCATTATAAAAAAAAGAGGGGAGATGTGTGAACAAGGGTAACTTCCTGTGAAAAAGGTGCGTCATCGTACATTTTTGTGTGTTGAAGCGAGGGACAGAGAAAGAGGGGCAAAAACAGTGGGAGGGGGCGTGGCTAGAGGAGTGAACTTTGTAAACTTTGACTCCTGGTCTCCCTCCAGAGGGAGCAGTGTTTTAATGGCTGTGCTACGTGCAGAGCGTGAGGAAGGTTGGCTGGTCCTCAGCTTTGTCACCCCTCCCACCCATAACTGTTGGACTCTTGCTAAAAAGGCTCCAGTCGGGTGAAGATCTGTCTGTGAGTAGGGTGGGGTGGGGGTGGGGGTGGGTTACTACTTCACAAAAACAAGCGGACACCTCAGTTTGGAGCTTATTGAAATGTTTTTGAAACTTTATAAAAAGAAAGGTTTCAATTTAAATTGGTGTTTCATGTTATTTTGAGAAGTCTAAAAATCTAAAAAATACAAAATGTGCATTAAAAACCAAGCAGAGTGTACATACATTATCCACACTGGATTCCAGGCGAGGTTTTATGTAGAAATGCCAACCTTGTTTGGAGTTCAAATTCCAGCTTCCTTTTTCCTGAGATCTGGTCATGAGAACCCAGCAAGCTGAACTTCAGAGAAGACACAGCTTCAAATAAAACCTCATTCAGACAGAAACCATCCTGCTTTGATGCCCGACACCTCCCCAGATTACAACACCGCCACTTTGGGTCGGTCAAGTCCGAACTTGGGAGTTCTTGCTACATGTGATCGACCAGCATCATTTATCTGTTTCAACATGACTTTGTTTCACGGTATCTTCACACATCCCCTTCAGAAGCATCTGAGCTTCCACTCTTTCGGGCTCCTGTTCTTCCGCATTCCAGCGTGGCCCTCATTAGGAGGCTGACCTTGCTGCTCATGTTGTTTGTTTACATTCCAAAAGTGCGGCTTCAGAAGCCAACTGCCGTTTAGGTGGAAGAAAACGGCAAACAGAGGTCACCATAGAAAACAGGGGGGCTTTCAAAAGGAGTGGGGGGGTGTCCCAAAAATGCAGAACCTTTCTAAGAAAAAATTACATTTTTTTTTCATCTGCTATTGTCTTCAGCACCAACTCATTATTATTTGTGTACAAAGAATCAATTATGTTTTTTTTTAAATTTATATCTGAAAACTTTCTCAGAGCAAAGGCAAACATTAGGTTTTTTTATTACATAGACTAGAACTTTAACTGACCCATTTTAAATCAGAGAAGAAGATTAATGATTCTTGTAGTGACAGAGATTAGGCTTTCCTGCTACAGCATCTTCTAGCGTTATTTATTTCTGACCTAAAGCAAGAAAATAAAGGTTTATGACTTTTAATGTAGTTTCACTGATGGAAATTTTACTCTTAAATCACTGTAGTGTCAATCTTAACATTAATTTTGAGTTAAAATGATTATATTTATAGCAAAAATGGTGACTACTGTATAAAGAAAATTAAAATATTCAAAGTTTCTGCACTTGACCAAAAAACTGTTTTTACATTTAATCTAAAAATAGAAAAACTTTCAAAATAAAATAATTAAAAAACATTTTTTTTGTAATTGAAAATAAAAGTTTTTAGATTTACCCAAACCGTTATGATTGTAAATGTGATAAAATTACAGAACTCTGTGTTTGACAATTCAAAGGACTCTTTACCATTTATGGAGACTGAACAAGAGTAGATATTTCAAAATAAAATGATTAATTACACAGTATTATTACTAGTGAAAAAAAAGGTTTTTGGATGTTTATCAAATATTTTGTGACTATGCATGTAAAATAACTTTTAGCTTTTGATTATAAAAACTGTTTCACATTTATTGAAACTGAACAAAAATGAAAATTGCAAAATGAAAATGGTTACCTATTATTATTACTACAATTTTTTTTTTTATATTGAAACAACAAAAAGTACAAATTACAGACATAATAAAACTACTGTTTTTTGTGTTTGGCTACAAAATGGTCAAATTATTCAAATTATTCAGTTTGAACAGAAGTGGTCTCTTCAAAAAAAAAAATTGTTATTACTAATAAAAATGTAAATCTTTAAGATGTTAACTATAAATTGTGCGGCTTGTATATAGTACTTTTTTAAAACTATATCAACTGTTTTCACATTTGTTGAGATAGATGAAAACAAAATAAATAATAGCATTTTATTAACCAACATGCTATTGAAATTATTAGAAAAATGTCTAATTTTGACTAATTTTAAATTAGCTTTTATACCTTTTTTGATTTGTAATAAATCTTTTTAAACCTTAGCTGTAGGATAGCTGTGTGTTAAGACTTCCTCCTACCCGATTCTTCATTTAGCTTCAGAGTTTAACGACAAAGTTTTTGTGTTTGGAAGGTGCATTTTTTCTACCTTTAGATGAACTAATACAACTGCATCCAAACCAGTTTTTCTAGATCTACAAAACTGATTTATAAAGGTCTTTAGTGCTGAAAGTAACAACAGAATGACAGAGTAAGAGATGGGAAGGATCTGTGATCCTACAGGAATGTGTCAGCGCCTCATCTCCACTGAGATGCAATTTTTAAAAGCAACAGTTTTAGAAAATATTTTCCTGTAACACTTTGAATTTAGCCAAGCAAATGCATCATACATCATAAAATGTACAAACTGTACAAGTGGTTTGAAAAAATAAAATAGCTTTTCTGATCAATATAATGATTATTTTTCCACAACTGTAGAACAGATTTTCACTTACAGATGTTCAGACTCACAAAATGAGCAAATGCTTAGGGCCTTAGAAAGTAACGTACAGGAACCAGAACAGTTGGGTTCTCAGACCGGGACGGTACCGTGTTTTACCCATCATGCATGTTGCTTCAGAGAAGTATCACACACAGGACTTTTATTATTCCATTTTGCAGCAAAAACACTCACAATTACTGGAATTATTAGTAAACTTATTCAAGCACACCATACCATATGTAGACCATACGGGATGCGACCAACCACGTCTCACTTTTCAGCGTATCCATAGGATACATGCTTGTATAGAAGACAGTTAACTAATAATAGAAAACTACTGAAGCAAAACTTTGCTTTTACATTAATCCTCAACCATTCTAGGAATAATTTCTACATTTTTAAAGCGAAATTGATTCAGTTTGTAAGTGAGATTTGAACTTTTGTTTTATTCAGATGTATGCATTTGGTAAAAATTCACTTTCGTTTAGAATCACTAAATCGTGATCCAATTTAATTTACAATTAAATTTGAGCAAATTTCAGTTCTAAAACCACATTTGTTTCCACATAAGATTTTAGATGAAAAAAATTTCATTTTCTTTAATAAAGTTATGAATGAGACAAATAGAAAAGTAATTTAGATTGAAAAAAATCCAAGAAATGTGTTTATATGTTCCTAAATCACATTACATAACTTCACACAGCTTTTTAAAAATAAAACGTTTAAAGACAGGTCATTCTCAGTCACCATCTACACAGCTTGAGTAAAAACAATCTATACAATAATGTACAGTTGACTGCTGCTCAGAAGAACGCAGTCAAATGACTTCCTCTGCTGTACAACCACCAAAACATTCAGGTCAAGTTCCTTCCAAAGGCGGATGTGTTCACATTCACAATAAAATAAGAACACAAGAGTTGTACTTCAAAAATACTCTTAAGGGTGTATTCAGACTGGAAAAGTCTGTTTGTCTGGACCAAGTCAGCTTAATTTGGTTTAGATGAAGTCCTGAACCTTGCGTTTCGTCTGTATACCGGACAATTCTGTTTGGAACTAAAACTTGTCAACAAAACCACGACTAAAGATCTCTTCAGTCATTGGCCTTAAATTACGAGGGCAGCAGAGCAACAAGAGAAAGACTAACGAAACTCCTACTGTTTGCAATCCTTGATGGGATAGTTCATTTATTCATTTTCATTCATTCATTCATTCATTTTCCAAGCCGCTTTATCCCTTTCGGGGTCACGGGGTTGCCGGAGCCTAACCCGGCTACTCATGGGCGAAGGCAGGGCACACCCCTGGACTGGTCGCCAGTCTGTCGCAGGGGATAGTTCATTTATTCAAACTTTATTTTTTGTTGACCAATTTTGAACGTCTGTATTAACCTCAGGTAAAACACTTTTTACTATTTGGTAAGGCAGAGGCATGCTGCAAGGCGGTTACCGAGGAGACGACCACTTAAAAGGTATGTTAATAAGTGTTTATGACATAAATTGTTGGGAAAACTGTGTGAAACAATGAGTTTCTTGTTGTTTTAATGAGCCTGCATTCATCTGACTACATTTCAAGGAGTTCAAGGTCTCATCGTTGCTTCACATTTATTCGCGGCTCATTGGTTGCTTCATCCGTACGTTTTTTACATAATAAATGACCCATGATGCTCGGCTATAATGGCCATTTTGGTGCAGTTGTTGTGCTTCAAGAATGGAGCTATTCCAACTGAGGAAACTCAGAGCAAACCGAAGGTCGGTGAGATTGGAAACGAACCGAGACCCCTTTGAAAGATGGGTCAGAGAGTGGTTCCTGAGCCCAGACCAGAGTCCGTTCAAGTGTATTCAGACTAAAACTTTGTTCTATATAGTCTTTTAGGGGTTAGGGATTAATGATGGACCATTGTCACACTCAAATAAATGATGCTAATGCTATCTTTTGCAGGTTAAAGTTACAACATTCAGCATCATCATCAGATTTTCTTCATGTTCAGAGTCACTAACAGAATAAAAACTCGCTTCATGTTTTAACACGCACTGATCCAGACGGCGTTTGGATTTGCAGACAAACATGTTTTACTATCTACACTGTTATCAGGTGAAAATGGGAAATGGAAACAATGCCTTTAATAACTATTTGGGCAAACTCTTTTTCCTTTGTCACTCCCTTTGCCAAATGTCCTTTCATTGTGTTGTCTGCCTTTGAGCCACTGATACATGTGGGCCCTCCATTTGTGCAAAGTCATGCTGTTTTTTTCTGGCCCCCATTCAACCGAGCGTTTGCAAAGCAGCTGCAGCAGAAGGCCTGCAGTTCCCAACCATGTCCGATGGACAGAGAACCGAGAGGAGCAAAAAAGGACGGCAAAAACAAGCCTTCCCAAAGGAGATGCATCCACCAAAGAGGGAAACAATGCTTCAGGACAGAGGGGGAAGCCTAAAAATAACCGCATTCTACAATCCAAGCTTCCTGCCAGAAAATACCTGAAGCACGCAAAAGGTGAGCCGTTTGCAGTTAGGGTCATTTATTAAGCTTTCGGGGACAAAAAAAATTTTTTTTTTTTTTTGGAAAACTAAAATAAGATGATTCAACATTTCCATTTTGCAACATTTAACTATTTGATTTATTGTTATAATTTTAGTTACATGATTAAATCACTTATTTTGTGAGCGCAAGTCTACTAAGATGCAAGTGGAGAAATTTTCTTAATGCAGAGATCTGCAGCCTTCACTGCTACTTCCCAGTGGGCTTTTTAAATGACATTTTTACCCCCAAAATAAAAAAAATAAAAATAAAAAAAACTAGGTCTTTTTCTAGGAAACATCTTAGATACCAGCTCAAATGAGGAAAACAACAACATACGCAGATCTAATTGCACTGCAAGTGGCTGCATTAGAACAGAGCAAAGCATTTGTTTTGCTAAATTTTCCCTATGCATGTCCTCTTTCATTAGAAAAATGCCATGAGAACATGTTAACAACACCAAAAACATGATTTTTATTGGATTAGGTTTGTTAAAGAACCATTTAGGTCGATTTCTCACCAACCATAACCCAGCAGAAGCCACAAAGCCTTATTATGACATTGCTTTGTATTTTTGTAATTATTACCCTTATAATTAATGTACCAGGGCTGCACGGTGGCACAGTGGTTAGCGCTCCTGCCTCACAGCAAGAAGGTTCCCGGTTCAAGTCCTGGCTGGGGGACCTTTCTGTGTGGAGTTTGCATGTTCTCTCCGTGCATGCGTGGGTTTTCTCCGGGTACTCCGGCTTCCTCCCACCGTCCAAAAACATGCTTCATAGGTTAATTGGTTAATCTAAATTGTTCCTAGGTGTGGATGTGAGTGTGCATGGGTGTGTGATTGTGGCCCCTGCGACAGACTGGCGTCCAGTCCAGGGGTGTTCCCTGCCTTCGCCCATGAGTAGCCGGGTTAGGCTCCAGCAACCCCGTGACCCTGAAAGGGATAAAGCGGATTGGAAAATGAATGAATTAATGAATATTTTTTGGGGGGCACAAATAAAACAAAAAAAAAATTTTTTTTTTTGTAGCTTTTGAGTTTCGTATGTCTTGCTTTCAAAATAAAAGACACAATCATACCAGAAAACATAGTAGTAGGTACCGGTAGTGTAATTTCAGTAGTTATAAAAAGATATGTATATATTCCAAAGGTAATTTTACTGTTGTTGCCATGAATTTGACAACATGGCTAAAATTAAACCAGAGCTAAGTGACCCTACCCATTTTAGTGAAATATAATGCCCTTAGAACACCTTGAAACATATTTTCTGTGGCACATAGCCCTCAAATCAGTCAAAATTATTTAGGACGACTTTGGTAATTTAGAAAGCTGCACCGCTTGATGGATTGTTGGAGCATTATGGGTAGGCTATTGTAGTTAGGAGTCTCAGAGTGATTTGTTCTGTGCTTCCACTGTTTATGAATGGGTTTAATAAAGTTTGGCTGTGACATATTGTCTGAAATGTATGTTACTATTTTTTTTTTTTATTAAAACATCTTCTATTTTTCTTTAAAAACCCACTCCAACAAAAATTGCATTTTTGTAACATAACGTGTTCTTGTGGTATTTTTCTGATGATAGAGGACTTATTAAGAAAACTTGGCACAATTTGCATTTTTGAGTGTTTCTTCATTCAAATTGCTGGGAAGCCAGAGCAGACAAAAAAATATTGTATTGGTGATACAGTAAATATGCTGGGCGGTCCACAAACTTCCTGCTCTGCTCGATTCTGATGCATCCACTTGCAGATGGCTAGATCCATGTACGTCTCCATTTTCCTTATCTGAGCTATATGGCTCACCATTTTTGTTGCACTATTAACATTAGGTTGGGGTTGTGAGTGGTCGTAAGATAGAGGAGAGTGTGTAAACAGAGAGCTCTCGCTAACGGGAAGGGAAGCAGGGTTGCTCCGTGCCAACAGTCCCACCCACAACTCAGAAGTGAATTTCTAATGAACTAATGCTGCTCTGCAGAAACTATGTTTTAAAAATGAAAAGTATGGCTAAAAACAGTGTAATCATAATTAAGACCACTGCTATCTATTTTATACATGATCAAAAGATGATAATAGTGGGACTTTAAGCAGAGAGCCACAACGGAGGGGTAAAAGAGCCACCTGTATGTATCATCAAATCTGGTGGCGGTGGTGGGGTGGAGCACAGATTTCCGGCAACTGAGAAACAAAAGTGCATCTAAAGTGCCACTGATGCAACAGGTAAATTCTATTCTCCATGGACAGCTGACTCTGACAGCATCACGTCTTCCTGAGGGAAATGATCTGTCTCACTAATGATGCGTCTGCTGCAGCAACCTGAAATCATCACAGCAGTCAGCCTCCTTGATGCTGCCAGGTCAGGAAGCAACAGACTTTTCCAGTAAATGATTTGCAGCCCCACGTGGCTTCAGGCTACTGTTTTCTACGTGGCTTAACGATGAATAATTCCCTTTAAAAACAACAACAGGAGCTAATTCTATGAATATATCTTATTCTAATAGGCTGCTTCTGAGTAGAATCGAGAGTCTTAATAAAAACAAATTCCAATAATACAAAATAAATGCATAAGATTTAAAGAAATCTAACAAATAAACTGTTGCATATGCTTCGTGTCAAAAATTAAAATGCAAAACTCTGTTCAAACCATGTATGATAAATAGTAACTATTAAGTAAATATGTCACAAACTTTTACAAACTAAATATTTGTGCGCTCTTTGTGCCCAATCCAGCTGGATTACAATAGAAACATCTCCATGTTGAGGAACAAACAAATGTATGGAGTATTTAGGAAAATCCTCATTTTGAAGAGTCTGGAGCATCTCAGACAGGTTCTACTTTTACCTGTAGAGGTCACGTGCATAGTCAGGTGTTCCAGCACCTTTTTCAGGTGAAATACTTACTTTTGTCCTTCCATTTATAGTGTAGTTTCCCAGGTTGCCGTTGCAATGTCTAATTAGATCGTCCATGCGGCTCATGAGGAACTGGATCTTCTCACAGCCGGCCTCTCTGCCCTCGATCCAGACGATCTTATCCCCTCGGATGTCTCGCGTGGAGTCGCTCTTCTGGCTGACCAGCTGGCCGTCCGTGAACTTGCCGGTCTCGTACAGGGCCTTGACGTCCCCCAGAATGCTCAGGCCGGTCTCCTCCCCGAGGAAGCCGTTCACCACGCAGATGCCGTGCTTGTTCATGCACGGAACGATCACGTCCAACGCCAGTTTCTGCAGGCTCGAGCTCACGTGGCCGTTCGGCGTGGCGGGGCTGCCGCAGTCTTCTCCCGCGGAAACTTCAGGTGCAGTCTGCGGTGCGGGCGCCGGGTCTGCCGGCTCGGTGGGGGTCTTCTCTGGGGGTTTCTGCGCTCGTTTGTCTCCCCCGTGCGGCGGTTCCGGCTCGGACTTCACTTTGGGGGGCAGAGGTTTCTCCACCTCCTTACAAATGAGCTTGTGTTTCTTCCAGTGCTGTTTCTGATGCTCCTTGCTACAGTAGAAGGAGCTCCGGCACCTCCCGCACTTCAGGAGGTTCTCCATTTTCCCGCAAAGTTCACAGTACTGCCGGTCCTGGTCCAGGTCGCTCTCCTGCTTGTCCATGTTTAAAGGTTCTTTTTCTTTTCTTTTTTTAAATTCCAGTCCTGTCAACCGACAACTTTGGAGACGAGCCAAAGAGGAAAGTAAAAGTCAAACGCCCGCCATTTAAGAGCAGCACGCGCCCGAAGCCGAGCGTTCAGGAGCTGCTCCAAGTCGTCGGGAGGCATTTCAGCCAGTCACGTCTGGAACTCTGTGTACTGCATGGCGCGGTTACGTGCGCTGCCTATGTCTTTTCTGTGGTCAAGCCCTCGATGACGTCAAAGCACAAGCTCCTCCCCCTCGGAGAGAGTGTCAGGAGCCGTCGGAGAAACTTTTGCACAAGTCGAACTCATTTAACAGAGGAGAAACGCTCCCGTCACCGTTCTTCAGCCACTCAGACGCAGTTCTATGAAAACTACAGTCAGAACTGCGGCGGTTCTGGTTCTAAAAAGACCAAATCTAAAGTGTGTGACTTTTAAGGGACCGCAAAGGCATCTTCATTTTTTAGTGTCACTTCTTTCGTGGCTTGTTCGAATTCCTTGAACGCAACAATTTTCAGAAAATTATTTAAATATAAAAGTCAGAATTTGACAGTTAAACTAAGGACATAGGTACAAAGCTTGAGAGCTTTTTCCACTGATGAAGCCCATGACAGATTTTAATCACCTCCCGCACCGTCAGGAAGTATTTTTAGTTTCTTTTACATACAAAAAGTAATTAGTACAACTTTACAACTTTGTGGAAAAAACAAAAATCCCGACCCAGCATGTTAACGGCAAGAAAAAATAAGAGTTAGGAAAGATAGTTTTGGTGCAAAAATTAGGTGAAAAAAAACACAAAATGCAGTATTTTTTTGTATTTTGTATTCTACTTCTCAAAATTGTTAACCTGTGCAGAAAATCAAAAGTCAGATGTTTCTCATAAACTGTCTGGATTGATGCTGTCCAACACCAGTTATGTAAAGAAAAGAAACATTAGGCTCAATAATTTGAAAATTAATATTCATTCTCATTAACAATTTTTAAAAGTAGTTTTGAATCTAAGAAAAAGACGACTTGAATAAAATAAAATAAAAACTTCTTTGTCATTTTAAAGCATCACAGAACTCCCACCAGGAAATCCTGGTTGAAAATCAGTGGTTAAGGTTTTCTTAACTCTCTGGCTCAATTTATATATCTTCTTATACAATCAGAGCAAGGTAGCTTGATTTGTAAAGTCCTATCACACACAAAAACAATACAGAGTGTTTCACAAAAATGAAGTTTTGTTTGAATGAAAAGAGCAATAAACACACACAAAAACAATGAAAGAAATCAGCAGCCATAGCACAAAAATGTGTTAAAAAAGTGAAAAATACAAGTGAAAAAATATATTTCTGGTTCTGTCTAATATATCAAAAAAACTTCCTCTTAAACAATTAATGAATTAAAGTAAACACTAATGTTATAAAATGAAATATAAAGGTCATTAACAAATTGATCATTGTTCTACTGGAGTTGTGTAAGTTTGTTTTGGTTTTTGGGATTCAGAATCCAAAATTAAATACTTCACTGATTACAATAATCAGTTATTAGACTTGTTTTAGGGAACTCTTTGTTAAATAACATTTTTAAATCCTTTTTCTTCTTTTAATCCTGGAGTCCCTTCAAGGAACCCCACATGTACTTACTTGACAACAACAGATCCAGGAAAAAAACATCTTTTTATGGACATCACTGAGATGAAAAAGAAACAAATGATAAATGTAAACAGGGATGGAGAAACTTTTTGTAGTTTATAATTTAGTTTAGAACTATAAAGTAATAAAGAAAATGTATTCTAATCAGTTAAGGACTGAATGATAGACTTCTTTAACATTAACTAAAGTTGTAGGCTCATTTGTGCTAACAGCCTAAAGGCCACCCACATAATTTCTGCATCTGTGGCTCAGAAAAGGCAAAAAACTTAACAATGTCCAGTGTGTTTAAACCATTTTAATGAGTTTTCTTTCACGTTTACATGTAAACTTTAAAAGTTATCGTTGTTTTGTGTAATTGTATAATAACTCTTGGTGGGTTCATTTTGTAATTATGTATTATAAGTCCAACATATCTTTAGTTAGTTGAGAATAACTTCAGAAATAGCCTTCTACATATATACTAGATCTCCCACAATGCACTTCTTTAAACTTCCTGCTACGTCAGCGGTACAGGCCCTCGAAAAGCGGTCCGTACGAATGCCTGCCACTGAGATTCATCAGATTTCTTTATCTTAAAAAGAAAGAAAAACACGCCCTTTGAACTAGTAAAGGAACATAAAGAAATATTATCAACAGAACTGATCTGAACAGGATTTTTTATAAAACCATAGCATTTATCTAAAAGTGTAAAAAAAGCTGAAGAATTCCGTTCGGAGAAAATACCTCGGATGGTTAGCTATATTTGAGAAAGATTCGTGCTCCAAACTCAGTCTGAATATTAACGGTAACGCTGAAGTCATGAAAAAACGAGAAGGTAAGTAGATTTTTACACTTAAATAACCATCTTGTCGTTTTTAGGCGAAGAGGGTGAAATATCGCCCTAGTTTCAAGGTATAATAGTTGGGCTAAAAATCGCGACGTCATTTGAAACTACTTCGTCAGATTTTTGTCAGACTCATCTCTACTATATTTTCTAAAAAATAAATAAAAGTTCCCTAAACTATGTTCTCTTATTTATCACTCATATTCATCAGTATTGTTGTTAATCTCGTCTCTTTACAAAGGTGATATTGTTGGTACATTCCAAAGCTAATCATAAAAACTGTAAACATGAACGAGAATCGCTGGATTACAGCAAATAATATCGTCTGTACAGATAAAAAAAATCTAAACAACAACAGCAGCAACAATAAGTAAGTTCTGCACTCTTAAAGCAAAACACAAGGCGTTCTGGTTTCTCTGACCATAAGCTAACAGTAGTGTTCTAATAAACCAACCTGATCTTCAAGGTTTTGGTTATCATCGTCCTCAGTGAAGGGTTAAAGTTTGACCAACACTTTATCAACTATCCACAGCCAAAGTTTATCCAGTTTTCCCCAAGTTATGATATTCTGGATTATCCTATAACCAGTTAATAGAAACTATTTATCTGTTTAAACTGAGCATCATCTTGTAAAGCGATAAACATAAGTCACACACAAACATTAGACATCTCACTGCAGATATCATGAAAATAAAATAAATAAAGGGACTCTAAATGCTGTTAAATTTGCCAACATAAAAAAGTCACCTTTCATGAATTGGTTGAGTTGGGTACTGCTTGGTTCTGAGTGACAGAGACCTGTACCTGTGACCTGAGAGGAGTGTGCTGTCCTTACCCTGTCTTTATGCAGTTTGGATTTATTGTTTCAAAGTGCAGAACTGACTAATGAACCTGAAGTTTTCAGAAGTTTCTGAGAAATTGATGCTGTTCCTCTGTGTTTGCTGGATGTAACATAACCAGGTTCAGCAGGTCCAGCAGCTGCAGAACCTGGTACCACCATATCTGTTGTTCCCACTCGCTGAATGAGAAGCAATGACTCTGTGTGATCGATACTGACTTATTAGGTGATGAGTTAACAAACACTAAAGATTATGTTAAAAATGCGACCTGCCAGACCTTTACTGTAACTAATGTTAAATAGTATGTATTGATATTATTTATCAGCAGGATTTGCAGCATCTGTTGCACGTGATGAAGCGGTTTTTAAAAATTGTAGTTGCACAACGAAGTTTTAGTGCCATTAAGTCAAAAGTACAGATGACGTTACAGCTCTTATGTTGTACATGAACACTTTTAGAATCTTTATGAGTTACTATCTGTTTGCTCCACTTTATCTCTTCAGTCATTAATGCATACAGCACAATGTTGCTTTTAAACTGCAGCAGAGATTTGCCAAATTGTGAACCTCTATCATAATCAAGATATTTTTTCATCATGAAAGGGAAGGGATCCACTGGAGAACCCCAGCAGGGTTTCTCTCAACACTCCAGACACTTTTCTTCTTTTTTCATTTTCTAGTTTTACTGCAGGTCATCATAAAGGGCAGAAATCTAATTTGGCATAGAGAAGAACACTGCTAAACAAGAGTAAACAGTGTTCCAATGTGGTGAACAACCTGGTGCCTCTCCGGTTGTTTAGATGCTTTCTTTTGCATCAAAGTATTTCTGCCTTTTTCTGATGCCTTGTCAGATCTGCCATACCCAAATCCCCTCCAGTGTGCGGTGTTTGTACCTTAATTGGTAACATTTGACCTCCTTGTGTTTTTTTCTTCTTCTGTTTATGTACTAGTATGCACTCATTTAAATTGATTTTTTTCTTGTTTTTGAATTTTTTATTTGTATCTGGTTATATTTTCTTTACTTTTTAAGTTTCTTAATAACTTATTTTCTTAAATGTGTGCTTAAGATGCACAAATTTGATCTGGCAGCATGTCTTGGCTATTCTGTTGTTTGCTTCTATTTTTGTTTTAAAAACACAGATTTTTGCGTCATATGGAGAAACTGTACACTATCTAAAACAATAAACATGTATATTAACGTCAGTGACATTCTACACTATCATGTGACTTCTTCTGCTCCATAAGGGGAAGGATCTTCTCGGAAAAACACAGATGCGGCTCGGGAGCAAAGCATGAGTGCTAGCTCTTCCTCACCTGTAGTTGCTGCTTTCAAAGGTAACTGAACCGCAAGATATTTCTATAACCATATCGTAGCTCTTTTAACCATGACACATTTTTGTGTTTTCTGTTGCTGAAGTTTTCCAGCAGGAACTCGACACCAAACACGACAAATATGAACGACTTGTTAAGATCAGTCGAGACATCACGATTGAAAGCAAGAGAACCATTTTTCTTCTACACAGAGTTACCAAGTAGGTTCTTCCACAAGGAGAAACGTTTCAGCAGCAGCTGTTTGTGAAAATTTCATTTAATTTCTCATTTTTAATTCAGTTTGTTTGGTTTGAGGAGAACGCTTTGGCATTAAAACATAAACTGGCGAATGTCTTGAAATGAATGTTGATTAAAGATAGATAAATCTTTTAAACATCATTAAATGTTTTATCAGGTGTTGACATTGTTTCCCAGTCTGCATAAATCCACGTTCTGGGTTCTATTTTATGAAGTGTACCCAATACTGAGGACGTTTTGAAGGAGGCGGATCTAAAGCTGGAGTGCGTGAGGCAGAAGATTGGCCAGATTGCTGAGGAGCTGAGAGGAGAAGACATCTATCAGTTTCACAGAGCTTTTACTCCAGGTGAGTTTGCCGTTCACCTGCAGAGAAAAAGGAACTCTTTAACGTGTGTTAAAATGGAGGCGATGGGTTACTAAAGCTACACTTTCTCTGGCTGTTTATGCCCTGAAAATAAGTGAAGGTCATTTGCTAGCAAAAAAGAATTGTAGTTTTTGTGGCTTTAAAACATTTGACTGGACAAAAAGTTTTTTTTGTGGTTGTCAGGAAGATACTCCGGAAAAAAAAATTCCAGATTCATGTCAGATTCTGGATGTTTCTCTGTGTTTCTTGGTCTAAATGTCTATTTTAGACCTCAGACTAATGGGGAGTATGCTCTCATACCATCAGTCATCTGAGGTGAAGATCCTTCAATCTCTCATATTTAGTAAAATAAGAGCAACTTAGCATGAAGACATGAGTTTCACTCATGATGTAACTCTACTATAAATATTATTTAAGGTTAAAACTGCCTCAGAAGTGTCAAATGGATGTAAACATTATCCTTATTGAACAGATTATAAATTTATCCCGTCTCAGCGGCGGCAGATCAAAAGATTATTTGTCATTGTCACACATAGTCACATGTACACTGACATTTAAAGTGCTCTTAGGTTAGTGTATAATTAATTAAAAAACAAAGTAATTTATTGCTAATAATAGATTAAAAATGCATCACTGGTCAAGAAATTACAATTCAATACAAGCATTTAAATGCCACTCTGCACTCTCAAAGCAAAACACAAATGCAGCCTTGATGCTTGCCGTCTGCTGGTGACCATTTCTTTCGTGCACACTTTTTAATTTTGTTATTTTCCAAAAAAACAGGTATGTTAAAGATAAAGGTCAAAAAATCGATCAAGCACTAGGAGTAACAGAAGTAAACCATCATGGCCTTTAGTAGTGAGGCTGAAATCTGCACCAGAGTCTTCTGATTCTTCCAAATGTTCACAGTCTGACTTCAGGGCCTAGAGATCCACTCTGATGAAAATTGTGTTTTTTGGTGTTTTAACATGTTCTTGGCCATTTTTTGGTCTGTAAAAAAAATGATACAACGTTTTTATTAAAAATATTTACTGAGCTGCTTTTAATGGGGCTGATGGTGCGAGAGCGTGACCTTGATGGAGTCCTGGATAAGATCGGCGTGCCCTCTGATAAAGTTATTTCTGACTTGCAACCGTTTCTCCTGGCGTAGCCACGATGTCTGCAGAGTTTGGAGAAAAACATTAGGCAGAATGAGAGTAAGCCGTTATCTAGCTGCTGCGGGAAGTCATTTCTCGACTGCGGTCACTCAGGAATCACTGCTGCATCCTCCACGACGTGACCAGTGGCAGTTTCCACCAATTAGCGGTTTATTTTTTTCCCTTTTCTTGGTGCTTTATTAGATTGTGATAATCGTGGTCAGAAGAAAAGTCTCCAGGCATGTTTATTTGGTCGGTTTCTTACATAGGAACCATCAAAGATATTGTGGGCTAAATTTGAACACAATTGCAAGTGATAAGAGTGCACTTTGATAAGCTCTTTAGCTCCACTGCAGCAACGTGACACTGAAAACAGGGATGTTTTTTTTTTCCCATGATTCCCTGGTCGCTCTGCTGACTGCTCCGAGCTCAAACATTAACCAGGATGGAGTCCTCGGAGAGTCAACTGTGCACCACACAGCTTTGTAGTTTAAGCTGAATCCAGTTAAATGCTGAACCCTGAACTTTTCCAAACACTTTAGACGGTGAAACCCCTCCATCTCCCCCCTGCAGTTTGCCTTTTTTCTGATTAGTCACTGTTGGGACGAGATGTCCTGTAATCCTAGCAAAGAGCAAAGGTAACTGCAGCTTCAGGATAAATAACAGCCTCTGGCAGGGAGCTCTCAGCTTGTGTAGCCTTTTCCTGTCCATCCCAGCTTCTGCCTTTTTCTCTGCAGTTTACATGTGAGCAGATGTCCTTTGTTGGGAGCTTTCTGAGAGTTTTTGGTTCATATTATAGGAATATGTTTGATGAACCAACATGTAAAAAGCCTTGAAATCAACACCTGCCTTATCAGAAAACATGTGAGAGTAATACTGTGTTACAGTGAAGGTTTCAAATGATTGCAGTGGAGGGAAAGTTACAGAATATCTCCAAACAATTTGGTCTTAAAATAAAAGGAATTCTAAAAAAGAGAGTTAGTTTTAGCATAACTATTTGATTTAATAGATACATTTTCATATTTCAGCTTTGATACAATAAATATTATCAGGGTTCAGATATTTTGGAAATATAATGACTACAAAGAACCCGGCGAAAATGAATTTGGGCATAGCGAATGACACCCCCCCACCCCCACCCCCAAAATTTAATAATAATGGCATCACAGTGGGAGAAACCATCAGAAAAATGAATGGGGTCAAATAAATAACCAATAAAACCAAAACACACGTCGGGGATATCCAAAGGGAGTTTTGAAATTATTATGGGATGGCCTCACGACCTACGGCTTGGCGGCCATTTTGTGGCAAAGTGTGAAATTTGGCGATTTTCACATTTTTGCACAAAATGGGAAAAGAACATTTTTGCTCCAGCGATCTTCACAAAATTTCTCACTCACGCTGTCAACTTAAGTCTACAACTACAAATGAAGTTTTGTTTACCTTTGACCTCAGAAACAGGCCGCCATCTTGAATTTTCTTCCGTCCTCCTAGGAATTTTGATCTATCGCCTCCTAACTCCTCGAGCAGCATTGGGAAGCTACTTCGGGGGAAAAAGGTTGATTTAAAGTTTGTAGGTTTTAAACTGCGTTATTGTGTCGTGGAGTCCCTGTTACTTTTTTACTGTTATTTTTACCAGAATATTGTGAACATGTAATACATGAATCGTTTTTTCAAGCTAAATTAAATTATATGACATACAATATGACTATATTTGGAATATAAGCGTGGTTAACATAAAACCTCTGTTGCCAAGGAAATCCAAAAATGTACTTTTCATAATTTTTCTAAAAATGACATAAACCTGTGTGTGACCTTCAGGCGACCAAAACAGAAAATGGTTGCCATGGAGATAAAAACAACAGAAAAGGCGTCATTAAAAACGAAGGGGGCGTGTCAAAAGGGGGTGGCAAGCAATACAATTCCTTCAGCTTCAATCCTACTTGCATTTTAAACATTTGTGATGATAAATAGAACAAACATAAAGAGACAACTTAAGACATTCATACAGAAATATTTGTTTACATTTTAAAATATAAAATTAATTATAAAATAAAATTTCTGTCAAACAAGCATATTTTGTTAGAAAAGTTGCACAAATTAATCACAAATATTCTGCTGACGAATAAGATACAGACATGTTGATTATGTAATATTTTCCCTTTTTTAGAAACAGTAAAATAGTCAAATGGAAGAAAACAAAACTAACAATAATAAACGGCACTAGTCAATGTACTTGACTCAGCATTTTTAGATGGTGTAAAAGTTCCCTGATGTAAAAGTCTCCTCTGAATGTGGGGACGGTTTTTCCGCTTTGCTGTCACTGAACTAAACGGAGACCTTTAAAGCTTAGCCGCGGCGCTGAAAGTAAACTCCAGACACAAAAGTCTTCCATCCTGTGATTATTTGATTGTTGTTTGCTCAGGAGCTGGAAACAAATGAGGGGTCATCTCAGTCACCACAAAACCACCTCAGAGACAGGAAACCCCTTTTGATTTGAACTATTATCTTCACCTGCCATCTGTGGTGCACAAACAACAGGCAGGGGTCGGACATGAAACGCGCTGAAGCAAACCTTCTTAAGCTTCTGCTTTGACTTGGTCATTTAAAGCGGTTTTCTGTCTTCATCAGGGATTCAGGAGTATGTGGAAGCTGTCTCCTTCTTACACTACATCCAACATCGCAGCCTTATCAGCCTGGAGGAGATCAATGCCAGACTGGTGTACATGAGAGCTGAGGGGGTCGATCCTAAGGTGACCTTCTACTTCTTTCCAAGTCTTTTTGGAACAGCTGATCTTCCTTGCAGTTCTAAAGATTGACCAAGAAGGCCGTGTCTGCTTAAAGAAGGTTATCGGGTGGATTTGTGCCAGGATTTTCTGCCAGGATTTTTAAGAGTTCTGCTTGTGCTCCTGCAGGCCTCAGCGGAAGGTCTGGGGGTTGGAGCCCAGGTTCTGACCTTCCACGTGACGCCTTCAGACTACCTCCTGGGCGTGGCCGATCTGACGGGGGAGCTGATGCGGATGTGCATCAGCAGCGTGGGCAACGGGGACATCGACACACCTTTCCAGCTGAGCCAGTTCCTGCGGCAGATCCACGACGGCTTCTCCTACATTGGCAACACGGGCCCGTATGAGGTGTCCAAGAAGCTGCACACGCTGCGCCAGAGCTTAGGCAAAGTGGAGGACGCCTGTTACACGCTGCGCGTCCGCGGCTCCGAGATCCCCAAGCACATGCTGGCTGACGTGTTCTGCACCAGGACCGCCCTCCTGGACCCAGACGAAGGAGTGGCGTGACGCTGCTCTGCTGCGTCGTGGTCTTCTGTGGGGTCACTGTTCTGGTGTGATTTTAAAGGTGTTTTTTAGAGCTGCAGCTCCGTTCAGACAAAGCGTTTCTTCATTGATAAAGATCTGGTGACTTCAGTTGTTTCGCATGAATAAAGGTGGTGTGCCAAAAATGTGCCCCCCCTCCAGACGTCGAGCTGCTTTGATAGTGTGTTTATTTTATTTAGTCCCTGCCTTCCCCTCTATCGCGCTCCGATAATCTAAGGTGGAACCTTTGGCTGACGGCTCTCACCTCACTGTTGGAGGAATACGTGACCTTTATGCATGTGGGATGGCCCCCACCTCATTCTCTTTCAACACATTACGCTAAAGTTTGCTTTTAATTGTCCCAAAAAGACTCATTTATAATATAAAAAAACAATTAAGGTTTTAAACTGAAGCTTTACATTTCTATTTTATTTGTTTTTACATTTAAGCTTCAGGTTCAAAATCAGTTAAATGATTACTGTTTACTTTTAGTCTATGAATATTAACACACTTTTTGCTGTTTATCCTTAATCATTCTGTCGCAAATGTTTCTTTATGCCAGAGGTTGAACGGTCCATTAGTGCAGTTTGATTCTGCCACCTAGTGGCGCGTTTTAGAACTACAAAAATTAAAGAAAACTTTAGAAGTAGCAACAAAAGAAAAACCTTAAAAAAAGTATTTACTGGAAATAAGAAATGTTAAAAAAGTTTTTTTGTTGTCTTAATTGCAAAAAAACAGTGTTCGGATTAAGTTTGTTTGACGTCATTAGAGGTCTTGACTGAAAATTTAAGCCAAAAAAAGTCTGTCAGGACTAAATAAAAGTAAAGTCAGGTTCTTCTGTTCTCATGGTCTGTTCTGAAATGAAACATCAAACCACAACAGATTTATGTATACAGCCAAACTTTCTGCTCAGGTTGTGAATCAACACAAGAAATGTATATTAATGTCTGAAATGATTAAACGAACATAAAATATTTCTGTCAGTAGTTTCCAAACCATCGGAGGCAGTTTTGGACGCGATCATAATAGCAGTGTTCACACTGAAATCCTTTCCTCCTTTCCTGGAATTTAAACTAACAATCGCACTGGTTTCTGGGCCAAAACCAGAACCAGACTCCCTCCTGGAGGAGCCAGAATCGCTCATCATCTCCTGGACTGAAGTCTAGTTCATCAGCCAGCAGAGCTGAATGAAAGGAGAAGCGTGAGGAGGAGGAGGGGGAGGATGAAGACTCCCTCAGTGCAGAAACAATGGGGCTGATTTAGCATGAGCACGGCGCGCTACGCTCCCATCAAGTGTTCGCCCTAAAAATGTTTGGAAACACTTGGTGGAACGTTTCCAAAGGTTTGTTGGCTACTCCAAACCGGTCATTTCCTTCAGCTGATCTCATCCTAAAACGAAGCCAACCGGCTGCGGGTAATCCGGTTATGGGCTGTCCGCCGGCGTCATGAGGCGGGCTGAAGGAGTCAAATTCCTGAACACGTAGGAGCTCCTCAGGACGCATGACGCACGGCTAACGGATTCCTGGTCACTGATCGATGGACTTATTTTTCTCACGCTTGCCGAAACACACAATTATTTAAAGTTTTTAATGGTTTTGTTTGGGTATTAAGAACTTCAGATGAGGATTATCCTGTTTTTTCGTCTATCCAACCATCTGTTGACGCGCCGCTCCATCCACAATCGAGCTCCTCCCAGAGGATAAAGTTCATCATCTGACTTGATGTTCAGCTATAGGACGGCTGTTGTGGTTTTAAAGCCGAAGCTGCGTTCATGTGTTTCACCAGAATAAAGGAAAACAAACCCAAGTTGACGTTCCAGAACGGAAATGAGATCAGGCCCATTTTCCTCGCTGCGCTCTTTCTGAAACATGGTCGCTGCGCGCGCGCAGGGATCCCACACCGAAACGGAACCGACGACCCACGACCGGCGGCATGTTTGCGGGACTGATGGGACTGGAAACCCGCAGCAACCCCGCGCTCCACCGATGCGAAGCCACAGGAGGTAAATATGGAGACAGGGGCTCTTCTGAAAGCTGTCTCGGTTCTGACCAGCAGGATCCCTCTGGAACAGCTGGAACAGCTGTGCGTCCGAACGAGGCCGGAGAACAACCAGACACATTCTCAAACTAGGGTTAGAAAAGAGGATTTCATTGGATGTAAAGCATTTGTTCTGTAATGAGAAGCGCAGATAGGTCCATGACAGTCAATTGGACTCCTGACAGACCCAGAGCTGAAAGTGACCAAAAGAAATACACGAGTCAGAGGCAGAATGAGCAACCAAAAATCCATATTTTTAAATTGGAAGTAGAAAGTATTCAGTCATGAAAGACTTTGATTTAAAATGTTTCATGCAAAAAAATAAGAAGAGTTCAGTTTATTGCAGCTAAATCAAAATTCCAAGTTTTCATTATACATCTATTGAAGTAAAAATGCAGTAAAAACCATCTTTGAAGTTCAATTACTTAAAACAGTAACTAAAGTGAAGGTAATAAAGTAAATGTGACCCAGTTAAGGCTATATGACGCCCAACAGTGACTGGTGATTAGATATGAAAGAAGTTTCTGTGATGAAGCTGCACCTGCAGACAGAAAGAATTTTGTTCTTTTTTCTGTCAAACCCAAGGTGCAGATGCAGAAAGCTGCTGCTACTGTGTTGCACAGCAGACAGGTGATGATTTAGCAGCAGGAGCAACAGGTTGTCCTTATTGTCTCTGAGGGAGTTTTTGTGCTTTTCTCTTTAAAAAAAAGAAGAGTCTGCACCACAAAGTCCCACTCTCACCATTTAGAAAAATACCCTTTATTTCTGTTTTTGTGCCCGTTAAGCCTTTCATTTATGTAATATTTACAATAATTTAATTAGAAAAAAAATTGATTTAAAAAAATATAAAACTACTTCTTTTATTTTGAGAGCAGAATAAGCAGTCCTTTCAAAACAAAATGCACCCTGTGTAAAATAAGATCTTCCTGCTGCAGCAGCTTAAATGCAACAAAGTCATTTATTATGACTTTGGTAAACCTTGTAGAATCCAATTTAAAAAAGCAGTATGTGATTTATTCTAATAATAAGCCACTCTGACAGTAGATTAAAGCTTTTACCATCAATTTGCTCAGTTATCAGGCATGTTAAAAATCTAGACATGAATAACAAAACTTGATTCACTAAAACAAATTAACATACACTACAAACTTGTTATTTATTCAAATCATTTGTATTTTTTTTTTAAAGTAAAGAGCCATAATGGAGGAAAAAGGAGCTGTAGATTGCAGTCCCCTGTTCAAGATAACATGAACGTATGCATTTTCAAACACACCAGTCTCATGTATCTGCACAAAGGGGTGTTGTAGTTGGAGCTTTTATTGCAATTGAAGGCCTTTAATCACAGATACATTCTGAGAGTATTGAACAGGGTTAGGAAAGTTTCCCTCAGACTAAAGTGACTTGTTTTCTCGAACACATTGCTGACTTTCACTTCCTCATTTTTTTTTGCTGCTGCGGTTGGTCACAAGTGGTGAGAAGTTGCATGTTCCAAGCTGTTGCTGCTCCTCAGGAGGCTGCAGATCTGCTCATGTGGCTTGGCGGGTGCTGATCTTGCTCCTCAGTCGTTTGTGTTTGCTTGGGATCCCCCGCATTCCTTGGTTGAAGTACTTCCAGTGGCCAATGGGAAGCAGAGTTTGAGCCGAAGGCTGAGAAAGGGCCTCTTTATTCTCCAAAGGTAAACAGCCGTCATGCTGCAGCGCTGCATTTTCTCAGATTTAATGCACATCCGACAGTTTTATTGAGTTCTAAACATTTTTTGATTCTTGAAGCTTTTGTGCTTGAGGTCCAGGAAAACTGTGTTAGCTAAAATCCCCACAGGAAGCAGATGAGCCCTGAGGCATTTCCTTCCCCTTTTGCTGGGAAGAGCCCCTCTTTGTGCGTGGAGGATACAGTAACACCATCATGGAGTCCCAGCAGGCTCTCTGCCTGCAGATGGACGACGGCGTGCTGTCGTCTCTGCTCGGGTTGGGTTTCTGTGGCCGCTGTGGAACGATGGCCACATCCCTGATGGAAGGAGCTGCGTGTAACCCGAGCTTCAGTGTCGTGGTCCTGGTTGACAGAAAGCTCTTAATGAACAGAGTCCTCTTCTGAGCACTTAGTGACACAATGGAGCGTCTCTCACTCTGAATGCAGAGTATCCATGTCCTTTTCTCAAAGGAGGGAAGTGAAATCAATAGATGTTTCACTTCATTTGTTGCTCAGGATTCCTGATGTTCAGATAAGTGAGGCGTGGAGGCTCTGCAGCTCTTCTGTGTTTTCCTTTAATGGCAGAAATATGACAGAATTCCCTGTTGTGAGCACAAAAGTCTCTGTGTGTTTGGTTTTTTTGGTGGAGGAGAAAGAGGGGCAGCACAGCTGGACACAAAGGAGCTGTTGATTCACAACATCTCTGCTCCTCTGGGCCTAAACATGACATGCATTAATCCTGCAGCAGGTGCACGACTCCCAGCACAAACACATGCATGTACATGTACATATTTTTTGCAATGTGTTTGCAAACAAACAACAAATCAGTTTCTACTTTAAGTTTTGCTCAAAGATTGCCACAGTGTTTGCTGCTGTGGATTTTTTAAATGTACTTTCAGATAAAAAAAGTGAACAAAAAAATCTGCCATGTGGAACAAGCCACTTTTATTCAGTTTTAGTCATGTGATCATTTATCTTCAGTGAAGCGTACCGTTTGCCGTGCACGAAGCACATTTCACGCAAACTCAGAGTAAAAATGAACAACGTCTTCTTTATCAGGAAGCATGTCTGGTCCAGTTTGTTTTATTCGGATTTTCTGGTATTTCATTATCTGAACTAGATCTGATAACCATAAAAAAGTCAAAGAAGTTCAAAAACAGGAGAGAATCTGTCTGATTTGATACTAAACGAAGGATTATATTTATAGAAACACAAACTTTTGGGGTTTTTCTCACTGATTTCAGGGTCTCAACCTTTGGTTAATCCTACAGATGACTTTAGACTCTTTTTCTGCGATAAACAGGAATAGACTGCTTTTGCAAGCTATCCACGCTACTGCCATTCAAAACCTACAAACTTTAAAACCACTATTTTTTCCCAACTAGCTTCCAAATGATGCTCGAGGAGTTGGAAGGCAACAGATTGAAATGGGTTTAAATTTGTAGCTGCTTGTTTGTTTCAGCTTCTTAAACTCTAATTTTGTAATTGAATTGCATATTTGTTATTCATACTTCTTGTTTCCATAGTAAATTGTAATATTTTTACAGGTGTTATCTTTCTTTTATTAAACTCTCCTTCTGCGGTCCTGCAGATTCAGCATCTCCAGCCCATGAGGTCATTCTTTATCTTCCTCATGACCATGTCGTGGAGCTTAACGCCTAATCTCTCTATCAGCAGGTGGCAGAGTGTCGGCGACAGCTGGCAGCTCTGGGCGAAAGAGGCATCACAGAAAGCCAGGGTACATGAGAGGAGAGCAGTCCAGGCTGCTGAGCTCTGCTCATACTGAAGAGGAGGAACAGGAGGAGCCAACCACCTGCTTTAGGAATGGAAACTGTGGATGCAGCACCGATCTCACCGATGCATCTCAAACTCAAAGACTGAGTCCAGCTCCTGCTGCCAAAGTGCCCTTAATGGTTAATAAAGCAACAGGTTTGAGGAGTGAGGGCGTCCTTGGCTCTGGTGCACACATCCATCCCACTCGAGGAACATCCAACCATCTGGCTCTGTCCTCAGAGCCTCATGATGAGCTCAGCTTAAGTCTGAGGCCGGCAGCAGATGATTCTTTTAAGTCCAGTTTCAGTTTCATTCAGCAATCGCTCAGCTCCAGCCAGAGGTCTGGTTCTTCAACTGCACCACTACAGGAACCAGAACCACTAGAGCCACCTACCAAAGCCCCTGAAGGACCGCAAACCAAACCTGACACCCAGCAGAACTTCTCAAAGCTCTCGCCTCCTGTCCATTCCTCGTCTGCTTCACCTGGCCACGCTCAGACGGAGGAACTGCCATTAGGGGGGAGGCTTTGGAGGGAAAGTCAGTGTTTTGGTAAAGAGGAGACCTCCCACCTCCTTGACTGCGAGTCCCGCTCTCTGGATGTGGAGGTCACCTCCTCGCTGTCGGTGGATTCAGACACGGCCTCGGCCTCCTCTTTCACCTCCGGTTATGAGAGCGCCACACCAGGCTCAGAGCCAGGCTGGGATAGCGTGGTGAAGAAGTATGAAGGGGTGCTGCAGGCCTGTCTCCAAAACAATCGCGCTCACACAAAGGTGGGAACGACAGATCCTCATCAGGGAGGCGGGGAGTTAAAATACACACCTAAATATCAAATTGTTAGGGATAAACTCATGCTCTTTACAGATTTTTTGAAGATAATTAAATCAAATGAATCTGTATTTATAATCTTGTCTTTAGGCCATGGAAGCATGAAGTGCTTCTGGCACTATCTGCCCCAGCTGCCCCCCCATTATCCCTTTTTATCTGCCCCCACTGGCTGAGCGACTGCTACACCTCCCTCACTCTCCCCTTCTGCCCTACTACCCTGGTCAGAGCTGTATTCAACAAGTTCATTAAGAAAAAACAACACTTTTTTTCAAAAAAGCAGCTTTTCTGTTGCTTTTATCTCCATAGCAACCTTTTTTATTTTGCTGCCTGGAAGTAATGAATAGGTCATGCAATTTTTAAAAGAATTGGTATCTGGTATAAAATTTTTACAATATTCTGATAAAAAACGATGAAAAGAAATCACCACGCGCATGTCATTCAACATCTACACACTTTAAGCCAACGTTTTTTTTCAAGTAGCATTCCAATGATGCTCGAGGAGTTAGGAGGTGATAGATTAAAATCCCTAGGAGGAGTTTAAATTTGTAGAAATAATAATTTTAAAAAAAATGAAGATGGCAGCCTCTTCTTGAGGTAATTGGTCAACAACACTTCAGTTGTAGTTGTAGACTTAACCATAACCATTTGGGTGAATTTTTGTGAAGATTGCTCAAGCAAAAGTTTTCTTTTCCTATATTGTGCAAAATTGTGACAATCACCAAAATCTACACTTTCCACAAAATAAAAGAATGAAAGTTTTGCATCAGAGGAACCTCAGGGTCCATGATGGCTCAGCTCAGACAGAGAAGTAGGACAAAAATCATGAAAACATTTATAAACAATTAAAAACAACCTGAAACATTTTGTGCAAAGCCTGATAGGAAATGGAATGATGAGAAAAGCTCATGATCTCACTTTCAAAATAAAACATAAATGTTTAAAAAAGTTAAAGTTTTGAACAATTAGTCATCAACTAAATACATTTAAACAACATTTTAAAAGTTGTGTTTTAAACCAAACTTTTTGGTTTTTAATTTTCAACAAAAAAGGGTCAAAGTGGTCACATATCTATTTTAAAAAGAGATAATGGAGATGAGCAGACTATAAAAATGTTTTAAAGTTTTTTTGTTGCTCATAAGGTAAAATAAAAACTCCAAAAGTATCAGAACTTTCCGAAAAAGCACTGATCTAAAATGACGGTCATTGCACTTGTTCTATTTCTGGTCAGTGGTGATTGGAGGGTGGAACCGTGTGGGCTGACATCACCGTCTCTTCTTTCTCAGATTGAGTCCATGATGTTGCGGCTGCAGAGACTCCAGCAGAAAGCCATTCTGGACGACGACTACGATGCAGGTGAATGCTCAACGCAAATGTAAACACTTTGAATGGGAACGTTTTGTTTTAATGCCATTAATTCATCGGCATGTGTGTTTCTAGAAACCGCAGTCACCAAACTCCTGCTGATTTCATGATGTCACAACATTCATCTGTTTAACACTGGCGGTTTACATGAAAGATGTAATCTTTGGATATTACTGCATGATTTACCATGCCCAGGTT
Source organism: Adrianichthys oophorus (assembly GCA_036245035.1). Lineage (NCBI taxonomy): Eukaryota > Metazoa > Chordata > Actinopteri > Beloniformes > Adrianichthyidae > Adrianichthys > Adrianichthys oophorus. Next base: position 15,587,395 of record BSAI01000096.1, read on the forward strand.
CATGGCACAAAGTTAACAGAAACATGTTACATATTTTCAAAGATCTGCTACTCCACACACAGTGTAGGAAAACTCAACCAAAAGGCTAAAACTGTGTTGAAAAAGTAAACAAATCCTTTGCAGTCGTACCTATAATAGTTTTTTTCCTGTGGGAGTTTTTGAACTTCATTGAGGCTTGCAGGCGTTTGTTTAAACAGGTCCTCTGAGGCCACGTGTCACTCTGGGTAATGTCAGGACTTTGACTGGGTCAGGGCAACACTCTGATCCTGTGCTTTTTCAGTTTTTCTGCTGGAGATTTGCTGCTGAGCTCTTTTGATCCACTTCCAGCCCAACATCAGTCATTAGACTCTAAAATACATTTGTTTGAAAAGAAAAAATCAACGCCAAGGCTTCCAGGTCATGTGGTTTGCAAACATCTGATTATTTGTGAATAAATAACTGAAAATGTTTGATCAGACTTTGGTGGGTTCACCCTCTTAGCAAGAGGAATGGTGACCCGGTTTTATTGTTTGTTTCTGCAGTGTTGTTCAGGTTTAAAGAAACAACTGTTGCATTATAGGAATCACTTTCATAAGAAAATGCAAAACAAATAGCATTTCTGCAGTAGACATGGGCTTTTTCTGAGAACTTTGATGCCATGGAGAGCAAATACTGAGATAGAATAAATAAATGCTCCGTTGTTTTCTACATGGCATGCTTTTATTTGAAAATGTACACATTCTTTATTGTTTTTGCGTTAAATCATATATTTCTGTTTGCTTTAAACTGGTGTACAAGATTTCAACTTGACAAAGGACAAGAAGATCAAAAATCTAGAAAAAACTCTTCATTCAGGACCTCCCGTCTGACCCCCATATTTGTCCAGAACAACCAGAGAGACCTTTATTTTGGAGGAGGATGGACTTTTGACCCATATCTGGGATCTTGTGACAGAAAAAACATTGCATGCGTTTGCTGCTGCGTTTCCTGTTTGTAATGTTTGAATTTTGGGTCAGTGCTGCAACTATTCCTCTATTTTCACTGTCGGACAAACTTGCTTCTGTAAGAAGGTTCTTGAAATGTGTCCCTAATTGTAAAAACTGCTTTCAAAAACATTAAAAAGTTTGTTTTCTTCTTTGATTTTCCTTAATGTTAATCAATATTTCCTTTCAGAATTCAAGTTTTTGTCAGTTTTATTCATTTTTGCAAGTTAACAAATGCAGACGTCATAAGATTTAATTGTACGGTTGATTAGATTTTAAGGAGTTGCAAACGAACAAATGTCAAGCTGATGTTTCCTGTGTGTTTGTGTGATTTTTAGCGGAGCGATTTGGGAAAAAGCTGGAGGAACTGTGCAGTGAGCGTGGAGCTCTGAAGCTGGGTTTACCTTCCAGACAACCTGGTGTGTCCTTGTTCCTGGAGAGGCTCGGACGTGTGGTTCACAGCGCCCTCCAGAGGACCGACTTTGGACAGAGCAGGTCAGCTGCAGAAAACAGAAATAATTTTACTCACTCTGATAAAACTGTGGTTTTTAAACATGTTTTGTGGCATTTTTCTGTTACAAAGTAAATTAAGCCCCAAATGGTATTTCTGAGTGTTTCTTTATGTAAATTGATGTAAGTGAGGAGCAGACGAAAAAATGCGGTTTGAAAAACAAAATCGTATTTGTGACGTATTTGTAACTTGTAAACGACTAGATGAAAAGATGATCGGAGTGGGACTTTAAGGTGTTGACCTACCTTTGTTAATTCTGTAAGGCTGTTGCTAGGATGCATCAGCACGGAGATGTGAAGAAAAACTTTCTAAAATACATCTGGAGACAGGAAGGATGTCAGGTGGAGCCAGATAGAACAAAAAGGAAAAATATACAAATGATTTAATGATTTTATAATAACCGTCTCTACTCACTTGTTTGTATTTGTTTAACTTTATTGCCTTAGGATACAAAATTACAGCCAACTAACCAAACAGTGACAGTGACAGTGTTGAGATTGGGTTCATCCAAGCAAACAGAGAAAAGGAAAAACCTGGATACAGATGTAGAATGAGGGCGATATGACAGTATAGAGTCAGTCCAAGAGTAGATCCTTTTGACCATCTTTTTGAAAAATATGTCCATTTTCAGCTGTAGTTAGGCCAGCAGACCCTCCATAAAAATAGACCTGCTTTGTTTTGTATTTATAATTCATAATGATGTCATGTGTATTTGTGCTTTTGTTTCAATGACAAGTGAAAAATCAAACTAAATCCAAGTTTAATGAACTAAAAGTGCAAGTGACTCAAAAGGGATAAATAAAATGCTTTGGAGAAGAAGCTGGAAAGAAGACTTTCCTTTGTTCTCCTGCTTTCTCAGGGAGGAGCCTAAAGTCGGGGAGGAGTCAGACCCTCAACAGAGTTCAATGCAGCGCAGAGACCGACTGATTCAGGAGAAACGGCAGGTGGAGGTGAATATCACCAACATATTGGAGGAATCCTCTCTGTTTTACTCGCTTTGTTTAAAGCCGCGTTGTGTCGCCCGCAAGGGCTACCTGTCACCGCCCTTGCACCTCACCCTTACCGCCCCCCCATTACCCCCCCCCCTTACCCCCCCCCCCCCCCCCCCCCGCCCCCCTCCCCCCCCCCGCCTTTAGCAGCTGCTTCAGACAGAATGATTGACAGCTATGAACTGATTTATTTGCTTGATTCAATAATACTGTGAACAAACTGAAGGAAAAGGGTCTGAACCTCAAATATGAAACCAGGGGGAAATAACGGAGCTGCAGCAGAAGCTGGAGGAGCTGAAGGACAGGAGGCGATGTCTGGAGCAGCAGATCCAGCAGGAGGAGCTGCAGGCGGAGGACGAGGAGCTGCAGGGCTGCGTGCTGAGGAGCTGCACGCTGCCCCAGCTCAGAGACATGAGCAGAACGCTGCAGGACCTCGTCACGTCAGAAAACCGCACGCAGATCTCCCTCTCCCCGCCGCCCTCCACCCTCAGGTCAGTCATAAACGACATCCTCCTCTTCCTCCTCCTGCTCCTCATCTCTCTATCAGCAAAGAACTCATTTACATGCATTCTGCAGTGATGGATCTGATAAACTGGGGGTGTGAGCTTACAGCTTTGGGTGGAGATTAAGTGGAGGCGGAGATGAGTGCAGGAAACTGCGGCGCTCAAGTAAAAAAAAAGAGGTTTTGTTGAAGCTTTATTAACACCTGCGGCTGTGTTCATAAAACTTCCACAAAACCCAAACTTCATTAAAAACTCAGCTTGGAGTCTCAACTTTGAATCAGAAGTCAAAGAAAAGACTAGAACTGGAGAATGGAGGCGGAGCTAAGCCTAACTACCTCCATTTCTAATGAAGATAAAAAAAACACATTTCCTAAAAAAGATTTTACTTTTTATATTTATTTTTTGTGAACAAGTGAATGAATGTCCCTCAATAATTCTTCATTGTAAAAACTCTGACCTCCAAAATAGTCTTCAGTATCAACATGAATGTTTGCATATTAGAAGAAAAAGTCTGACAGTTTTTGTTGGGGTTATTTTTTCTCACAGCTTTGCACTTTTTTTTTTTTAGCAACACAAATACTTCTTTAGCCCCTGCGACAGACTGGCGACCAGTCCAGGGGTGTCCCCTGCCTTCGCCCATGAGTAGCCGGGTTAGGCTCCGGCAACCCCGTGACCCCGAAAGGGATAAAGCGGATTGGAAAATGAATGAATGAATGAATACTCCTTTAGTTCCCTTTGGTGTCCAACTGCAAAAACATTCATTATTGGTTGAACAACTTTTTTTAAAATAACACTGTTTTATGGGAAGTGAAGATGCTAAGTTGACAAAATGTATTTCTACTTAAATAAATGAGCAAACAGGAATTATAGAACTTATAACTGCAAATTTATAAAGATGTTTATTTGAATTCTACATTTCTAAAGTTTTTTTTAATAGTATTCTGTATTTCATTTATAAATCCAATTTACTTAAGTCATTCCACAAGAATGACTCAAACTGGACCCCAACAGTTCATAATTTTTCACCAAAAATGTATTTTTTTATGTATATTTCAAATCATTAGGAGATATGTTTACTGACCAAAAAAAAAAATCCCATTTCAGACAGTGTTATTATTGATAATTACTTCTACATGTGGTTACTGTTATTTTTCAATACTATTACATATAGTATGGAAGCTCTCTGAATGACTTAGTGACTCAAATTGTGTTTGTTTTTTCTTTTCCATAGAATGACTGTTAAATTCTAGATTTCAATAAATAGTGAAATGAGCAGAACACTAAAAAAGTTAGAACAGCTTCAGATTTTAACCACCACCTTGATTTTAATGCAGCATGAAGAGAGTAGAGCATAAGATGAGGTCTGCTTTACATCCTGAAACACCTTTATTCACCATGTGGGGGTGCTATAGAGCTGTGATTGCTGCAGAGCATTTAAGTTAAATTGAAAAGAATATATTTGAGTGAAAATGAAACTAAATGAAGCTTAAAGAAATACTTGTTTTTCCTTAAGCTCAGTTCGGGGCGATCAAGCGGCCACGAGTGTTTCTGCTTTATTGCAGGCATCGCCTTGGGTCCTCGTCTCACACCTGTTTGAACCTGCTTAGAATTTTAATGCTTTCTCTCAGATGCTAATGATTATTTTGCATCATATCCTCAGAAGTTAATAGCTTCCAGGGGAGCCCCACTGAAAGCCTGTCTTTGCCTTGACACTCGTTAGAGAGACATGTAAATTGTACTTATCGCCTTCCCGGTGGTGTGACCCGCCGTGACTAGCATAATTTGATATCTGACATATTCTCTCCTCAACTGAGAGGCAATTATTCCTGCTGCTGATGGAAATGCAGATTTCTGATTGGATGTTCTGTGGGCCAGAAAAGGACCGAGCCTCTTTTCAAAGTAAACATGTTTTCTCTAACAGGATCCAATAAAAAAAAGACTTGATGGGGTTTTCTTTAAACGTGGCCTCCATGACTCATCTTAAAAAACAGTTTGAATGACCTGTAGAGAGGAGTGAAAGGACTAGAGTGGGATTGAAGGTGACTGTTTCTCATAATTGATTTTACATTTCATTCACTTCGCTTTTAATTGATTTATTTCTCTGTCGGCGTCCAAAGTGACCTTAATGGTTTGTTTGGATATTTACATACAAATCCATCGGTAACATCCCTGACATGAACCAACTTGAAATGAGCAGATAAACAAGTTAAAAGTATGTGTTCTCTGTTTGGATATCTTGGGTTTCTTTAGTGTTTTAATGGTTTAATTTCAGAAATAGCATTTTTAAGTGTAAATATTTTATTTTATACCTTCATCTTTAGATTTCTATTTAATTCAAAACTGACATTTGATCAGACTATCAGATACCTAATATACATCTACTGTAGATGACTACAGGACATCTCAGATAACTTTATTTTGTTACTCTTTAGATGTCGACTAAGTGTTTTGAATGATATCTGCATATAGAGGTCTACTACACATCTACCTGTAGTCATCTGATCTTGGTATATTTTTAGATGTCTATTAGAGTACTTTAGAAAAAATAGTTAGTTAAAAAAGTAAAAACTGCAATTTGAGATCCATCCATTCATCTTCAGAACCTACTGAATCCCTTTTGGGGTCACAGGTTTGCTGGTTTCAACCCAGATGCTGGAGGAGTACACCCTAATCAGGTCACCGGTTTGTCACAGGGCCACACAAACACAAAGAAGGAATTTACAGTCAGCAGATAACCATAGAAACGTGTTATTGAACTGTGGGAGTAAGCAGGAGAGGTGAAGGAGCTAACCACCATGCAGCCTTTTCATTCACAGACTACTAGTAATCACAAGAAGTAGCAAACTTCATTTCTACTGAAATGTACCTGGGGTAAAAAGGTTTATTCTTTGCGCGCTGGGGTTGCTGTGAGGTGTAGCGAGTCAGTACTCTGGAGACGGCGCCGGCTGGTGACTAGAGGGGGAGACAGAGCTCTGACTCCTGACAGTCTAGTTGCTGTTCAGAGGCAAAGTTCTTCAAGTATAGACTTGCATTTACATATATAAATTAGGAAAAAATGGACTCTACACCAATGTTGTCCTTTTTATATCTGATAGTGAAAGGAGAAAAGGATGACAGCACACCAAAGTCACAATGATAGAAACATGTTTGACTTGACTTTATATCTAGTAAATGTTTAAAAAAAGTACTCTAAGAGACAAGTAAAGATTAGACGTCTACGGATAGATGTGTGGGAGACCTCTATATGCAGAACACTATTAGTAGACATCTAATAGAATAACTAAATAGAGTTGTCTGAGATGTCCAGTAGACATCCTACAGTAGAGATCTATTAGTTATCTAATAAACTGTGGTGCATTTGGCTGTGGGAAAGTCGTCTTCTAGAGATTTAAGCCGAGACACGCAATAGACGTCTCTGGAGTGATGTCTATCAGATGCATAAAGCAAATCTATAGCTGTGAGCTTTGAAAAAACAGGGATTTGGACAGCTAATTGATATGTCCGTGCCTATTGGGTTTAGAGAAATTTGCATTTCATTGATCAAAATCAGATAAAAAAAAAAAAAGGAATTCCCTTTCAAAGCTCAAATTTAGATTTATTTAAAACTCATCGAGACTCTTATTATTCAATCTTGATTAAGTCCATCCAACGTGCTTAAAAAATACATTTAATATATAGTGAGTTGTATTTGTTAGCACTAAGCTGACAAAAATGGAGGATTTTATTTTTTGCAACTTTTTCCTCAGAGCGTTCGGTTTACATTATTTATATTTCAAAAATACCACAAACTAATCACAATAAATACATGTAAATTAAACTGTTGCAGTAATTTTTTTTTCTTTGAACCACTAAAAATCTGTGAAAGTCTCGTTGCTAAAAACATCAGATTTGCATATTTGTTCACTCAGATGATGAACTCAACACAATCATTCAGATGTTGTTTTAATAGATAGTACTTGACAAGGTTATGTTTTCATTTAAATTACTTTAGCAAAAGTACTTACTTACTTCTACTTAAGTAAAGCTGTTTTAAATTCACAAACCAGATTAGTTTAATGTTTGGCTTCTGTCCTCCCTTCTGGGGTGAATGCACATTTGCTTTAAAAACAAACTAAGTCCAGAGAGTTGGTTTTATTATTATGCAATGATGCATTTAAAAAACACAAACATGAGTTATGCATGAAGATTAGTTTATCTTTTTGCTTTCTTTTAAAAACAACAAGTTGAAACTTCGTCAATGAGCTGTCTCATTTTTAAGTCTTCTGATTACCACAGAATGACCCTTTTGAGAGATTTACCAAGAAACAATGATTGCTTTGCTCTCCTTCTGCAGACTCCAGGAGCAGGAAGAAGCGTTGAATCTGTCCATCAAAGAAGCCACTGCTAAAGTAAGCGACTCCTCATCTCTCATGGTTTGCTTCTCCATCAACCTACCTGTTATACCAGCAGCAACTGAACGTGAGCTCAGAATAGATCAACTCTCAGTCTGCGTGTCCGTTACTGCATTTGTAGACATTTTCTCTGACAAGGTGGTGATTTCTGAGTTTGAGCCAGAAGCAGCAGATTTTCTTTACCTGAAGAAAAGGATTAAAACAAACTATTATTAAACAAACAATACTATTTTCCTCATTTGTGTTCTCAGTAGATTGTCTGCATGTTTTATCTTTCTGCATGTCTTCTGAGCCTTTTGCTCCATGAGGTCGATGTTTCCTTTCATGCTGATTCATAAACATACGTCTGTGCAGCTGGAAAAAGACAAATGTTGCAGAAATTCTCCAGGCGTCGTCCTTTATGGACTGGAGGAGGAACACCAGGCACCAAACTCCTCATTTAAGAGCTTTCCACTTTTCTTCACAAACCCATCATCAAGTTAATGGTTGAAGCTGAAACTGCACTTTAAAAGTCTTTTTACAGAAACACTTTCACCCAGACCAACATACCTTTTGTTGTCATGTTGGAAGAGAAGTGCGGCTCTTCAATGAGGCATCATCTGTGTGGAATTGGCCTTCCTGCTGCGACAAAGTTGATCCAGTTTATAGTTTGTTTTTTAAAACCAAAATAATAACTTGATGTTTTGAGACTGAATCAGACTCCTCAGTTTATTTTGTTCACAGTGCATTAAATAAAATGATTCAAACCTCTCTGCTTCATTTGAATGAGAGCACAACTCTCTGGGGACGTTCTGCCTCCAAATCTCTTTGGCAGCTTCACACTAAACTGTGTCAGATTCGAGTAGAAAATGCGTCAGAAAATCCGACTCCACATCCTTTTTTGAGCTGTGAAAGTGGTTCCTCAAAAGGAAGCAGAGCATCGTGGGGCTTGGCTGCAGCTCAAAGTGTCGACTTTAAAGAACAGGGGTTTAAAGGATGGAGTGAAAGCAGATGGAGGCCAGACGGGCTGGATCTGAAGCCACCGGCTTCTCCGTAAATTCCATTCTGTGCTGCGTCTCTGTGAGCTGCAGATATTTTTTCCTTTACGACCTCCTAATTGTATCTCTCTCAGAGATTTCATTGTCTGCCTCAGAGAAGGAGAAGCCCCCTGTTCTTTCTAAAGGTTACAGAGAATGAACAACAGCGTTAATGTTCTGCTTTGTCTTGAAAGCCAGAGAACACAAATGAAGTTGTAGGATCTTGTAAGAACATGCGTCAGAATGAAAGAACGGGGAACGAGCTTCACATCCGGTGGGATTCATGTGTGCAAAGGTTGCAGTAGTTAGCCCCCACCTCCATCTCCTACATCTTTTTCTCCTTCTTGTCCCCAGGTGGTCATGAGTCAGAGGCTGAGCAGCAGCTTGAGGAGGAAAGTCAGTGAGACTGAAATGCAGCTTCTGGCGCTGCATGAAGCCAAACTGGCTGCTATCTCTGGTAACTCTCATTTCCATCCTAATGGATTCCTGCAACATTAGACGCCCTTTATTTACCCGTTTACCTGAAGCACTCACCAATGTCCTCCTGAAAGACGTTCTTAATGATCAAGCAGCTCGTTAATGGTGGGTGGAGGCGTGATGTTCTCCCTGTGGTGCTGCACTGCAGGTAATGACTTCAGCTGTGCCAAGGAGTTAAAGGAGGCCATGAAGGCTGTGTACGTGGAGCGTGACCGGCTGGAGGCTCTGACCAAAAGGCTGCGCAGCCTAAGTTCTGGGAGCAGCCAGGAACTGGCCCGAATGAAGGAACAGCGGCAGCAGCTCAAGCAGGAGCTGGAGCAGAGGAAGGCGCAGAGCGGTGAGTCCCTGAGGCCACCGCTGCTCTGACACGACAGCAAGTTAAATCACTTCTGTATTTTTCAGTCATTTTGGATGTCAAAGACAAAAGTGACCAAAGAAGGCTAAACAGATGCCATATTTACAGATAAAATCCTCATAAAAGTTGTTAAAAAGTGGTTTTGTGACAGTGCACAGGAGCATTGTATTATTAACAATAATCAACAAAGAAGAAATAATGGTAACTCCATAGAGAAGAAGCAGTATAGAGGTGGAGTATTCATAGATTTTAAAAAAGCATTTGATACTATAGATCACAACATTTTCTTCAAGAAACTGGAACAACAGCGTACAAGTGCAGAGAGACACTATTTGTTCCAAAACGGAAAAAAAAAATCTTTCGAGTCCCGCAAGGACCAACAATGGGACCAAAATTATTTATTTTATATATTAATGATATTTGAAACGTGTCAGAAATGTTCAAATATTTGTCTTTGCAGATGACACCAATGTTTTCTGCGCAGGAGAGAACTTGTCAGGTGTGGTCTTGTCTGAACTATCAAAACGGAAAACATGGTATCATAAAAACAAATTATTAATACATTTAGACAAAACAAGATTGATAGTTTTTGGTAATAGTAAGATCAACGCAAAGATGAAACCGATGATTGAGAATTAAGGACACGTAGAGCAGATGAGATTGAATTCATAGGTATTGTAATCAACCTTAAATGTTGCTCAAAATTTCAAGTCTTTTTTATGAACACACCAGCATTTTATTGAATCAAAAAACTAAAGGTTTTAAATATAATAAAATATAATAAAATTCATATCATTTATGATGCTAAAAGAAATAATTCCACAAGAACATATAAAAACTGTTTCCAGAAAGCAAAGAAAAATAACAAATTACATTAATCAAGCATGTGTAGGACAACACAAACCGGACTGTGCGGTTCTGTCTGTGGGGTAGGGCTGTGGAATAACATGTGGGAAAGTATCAACATGAGTAAAAATGTTACACAATTCAAGAAAAATACAAACACAAAAGTCTCCCATTTAATGAAGCAGAAAAGCTTCGTAAAACTGGATTAATTGTTTACTACGCTATTATTGACAGCTTTCAAATAAACCTGATTGTAAACAGACCTTCTTCTTCATTTCAATCTGAGTTTAGGTTATTCTTTAAAGCTCAGCCTTACCCTGATGAAGCCTCATAATATGAGAACGAGAAAGAGTTCAGCCCAAATGTAGATGTCCTGCTCTGTCAATAGCGCTCTAAAATGAGTTATCATGAGGATTGGCAGCTGTTAAGGCGATGGGTGATGGTGGTGGTGGGTGGATGCAGGCAGAATTCCGATTTAGGCTGAAGGAGGAAGCCAATTCCCTTCAAGCCACTCGGTGCATCAGGGTTCAGACTCCAGATTGGAGGCCTGAATGCAGCATAATGAAGAGTCCTGCGTTCGAGGGATGTATTGATTCAGTGCGCTGGCACAGGAAGAGAACTAAATGGATTTTGACGCCACCACCTGCAGTGCTACTTTCTCTAGTCCATCAGCTACAGGAAGATTTCAGTGAAAGGTCACTTCTTTCTCTGAGGCACGAACAGAAGGAGAACAGAAGGGCCTCCTTTGCATACATTCACAACCCTGAGGCACACATCCAGGAAACACTCTTATCAATTGCATCAAAGTCTGAGGCTGAAGTCGGGGTTCGCTCTTTTGTTTTAACCTGACTGCAGTCTTTCCTGTCACTAGGGGGCACCCTTTAGTTGTGAGAGCTCACATTTGGGATGACGTTTGTTCAGTCTTTTATGAGGTAATGCACAGATCCCATACTGGTTTGGCAGGAGTTCTTTCCTTTTAAAGCAAATGTGTGTCACTGAAGCTCCGTCACCTGCCTGCAGGTGTGCTGCTGAGTACAGAACATCTCACCAGACTTCCTCCACTTCTAGGAGAACTGAACTTCCTTCCTAAACACAGAGCATCCCATAATAACGTAGAATAATGCTGACACAGGAAGCAGTGGCATGCTGACGCGGTGGCCGAACAAAAGGATGATAGTCAGGTGGGGAAACAGAACAAAGAAGATGCTTAATGATTGGTTGGATCAAGCGCATCCAGACAATATGGCAGAAGGCGTAATATCACAATGTGTTGCAGAGGAAGGGACTCATTAATCTGTCATCCTATGTGCTAATAAGTGGCTTGGCGGTAACTGATAGCTCACCAACAGCACATTACTACTCTTAAACCAAAGCGGATTAGAAATTACTGTCAGCACCAACATGGTCGTTTTTTGGGCGGGGCTTGAGTTTGAACTTGAAGGACCCGTTTGTCTCTGCAGCATCCAGATGACTAAATCTAACCACAGACATTCAGGTTCAGTCCTCTCCGCCCAGAGCTTCATGCTCGGGGAGCCATTAGGGCGCTAATTGCCGTTGGTGTGAGTGCTGATGAGCACCAACTTGGAGGTTTAATTCCCTGTTGAGAGAATAATTCTCTCTTGGAGAGAGATACATTTACAAATAAATAATTTAGGATGGAATGAAATGAGTAAGTGACCCAGGGAGTGGGGATGCTCAGACCGAGAGGCAGCTTCAGGCAGCTTTGTTGTGACCAAGTCTTTGCTTGTTTAATGCTGCTGTCAGTATGCGGTAAAGAAATTCAGCCATCTGTGATGAAGACAGCGGGGTTTCTGCTTCATATGGCCCCACGGCTACACATTAATTTCACTGTTTTACTTATTAGCACGTTGCTTAACAACCTCCATCCATTCCTGCATTTGGAGGATCTCGACGAGTTCCACAAGCTCAGTATTCTTCTCTTCTGGGTTATATCACAAAAGCAATTTTCCTTCTTATTGCTGCACCAATATTGAAGCCGAGGACACACATGATTTATTCATGACTGCCTCTTTCAGGGTGCTTCTCCAGAGTACATGATGGGATGTATGATAGCTCTTCTGTAAAGGAGCATCTGAGTGATGGAGAGGAGCCGCTAAAGTGGACCAGCGAGAATGTTTCCTGTTTGTTGTCTCGAGAATTTGAAGAGATGCTGGAAAAGATGTGATTCCAGTGAGAATTCATCAGAAGTGTCAGCGTCTTTCCTGAAGAAAATTTTAGAAATCAGCCTAGAAAACAAAGCAAATCCCAGAAAAAAATCTTTGTGAGTTTTAGCTGCGACGATTGTGTGTTTTCACAATTCTTCTGTCTTTAAGCAAAAATTTGCCACGCCATACTCAGAAACTCACCAACACTTGCACACACCTGTTACTAGTACACCTAGTAGTTTAGGGCATAGTGGACCCCCCACCAAAACCCCACCCCACCCTAAAAAAAAAAAGAAAAGTGACGACGTCACATCATCAAAAAAATATTGGAGCCAAAATCTATTATGAGGTAATCTGCAAATGAAACCAAAACACACGTGTTGGGAATATCCAAAGGATATATCCACAGGACTTACAGTTGGCAGCCATTTTGTGTGAAATTTGTCAATTTTCACAACAAAAGTTAGTTTTGTTTTGAGTGATTTTTACAAAATTTCACACACACGCCACCAGGTTAAGTCTATAACCACAGCCGAAGTTTCGTTGACCTTTAAACTTAGAAAGAGGCCGCCGTCTTGAATTTCAAAAATGTTTGAATGGGTTTAGCACGGTGAGCTTTCAAAAGTGGTGTTTCCTTATTGCACACAAATGTTTTGCCAGAGCATAGTGAAAATGTCATTCACAAATCCCTGGCTCTAGCTGGATGAAATGATGTGACATACAATATAAACAGATTAGGAATGTGAGCGTAGTTAACAAAAACCTCAGTTGCCAAGGAAATCCAAAAATTGAGTTTTTCCAATTCTTCTAAAAATGACGTAGAACTGTTTGTCACCCCAATGCAACCAAAATGTAAAATGGTTGCTATGGGGATAAAACCAACAGAAAAGCCGCCATTTTAAAAAACACCTTTAAAAAAAAAATTTTTCCATGAATTTGTCACGTGCAGCTCTCAGGCTGGCAGAGGTGGGTGGAAAGATTAAGAGGACACGCCTCTTAAGAAGTCGCTGAGGGTGAGTCAAAGGGGGCGGCGACTACTGAGTGGGTAGTGACTGTGGGCTGTACAATGTAGCTTCAATTTATGTTTATTTCTATATCAAGCAACACAAAACTATGCTGCTCAGCTTGTCCAACAACTAATATCTGATAACGTCCAAATGTGAGCGTTGTCGTTTTTACTGGGCAGCATTCGGACATTTGCATTCATCTGACACGTCTAAATACAGGCTGTCTGCACAGACTCGGCTTTGTTTTGACAGATTTTTTTTTCCTTGGGAGATGACAGCCAAATTCACAAATGCATTTCTGTGGAAAATGAATTAACTCAAAGTTCCCAGAGGAAGCCTGAGGAACAATAAGACTTGAGATTAATGGAACAAGATTATGAGCATTTGAAGTTTTGAAATATTTTAAAGTTTTTTTAAACTGCACATAAGGGAAATATTGACCCAGATGAAATGTTTTTTTTGTTGTTTTTTTTTGGGGGGTGGGGGTGGGGGTGGGGTGGGTGGGGTGGGGGGGTTGTCTGTGTTAGGGCTTCAGCCAGAAGTTATAAATATAATTTAACCAGTACTGCCACACAGAGAGAACCAGATTGTTGTGAAATCATTATTCTTTCCTTGTGGGTTTGTTCAGCTCTCCCGCTGTTGTGTTCTCGTACATCCATACAACGTGTGTGTGCCTGTGCTGACGGTGCATTTGTGTACCCTGCAGTGCTGTCACACTCACACAGCTCGGGCTGCGGTTAAAGACATTAATCACAGCAAATGGCTTCAGCTCAATTACCAAGACATGCATTTTCTCTTCTATAACTCACACATCGATGGTGTTGCGTTTGCACGCAGCCACCTGTAATTTGTAGAAAAGAGGATGGATTCATTGTTGTGGAGGATGAGAAATGATGGCTGCATTCATGTTCAATTAGGGGGTCGTTTATGCGCTAATACAGCAGAAGCGACTCCAACAGCAAGCTCCTCAAAGTCCTCACACAGCAGTTGCATCATTTCAGCCTTTGGACTTTCAGTTCAGATGTTTAAGAACTTCAAAGCCTAATCTCTAAAGCGACGATTACTTCTTAAGGTAAGTGATTTTGATGCGACAGTACCCATTCTCTTTATTTTTGGGTTTTCCCTTCTGGCTGCAGCACTTGGCAGCAGTCAGCGATGTCTAACGCCTGCTGTGTTCTCCGTTGTGAAGGGAGGCCACGCTCATGAATTTCCTATGCAGGCGCCTTTGTGAGGCTACTCTTTCAGCAACACCAGACCATACTGCAACTCCACACTGCTGTGCTTACCGGGGTAGCAACAAAGTGTCTCCCGTTAGGAGATTTTTAGTGCCGATTTTGTTCGCATGGCCTGCCAGCAACAGCAGCCTCCCACAGACTCATAGGAAGTGCTAACGTGGCAGAAGGACCCTGCATGTTTTGACCCATCCTATTACAAGGATCTCTTTCTGTTGTCGGAAAGCCTCAGTAGGTTTGCCACTGGTTGGCATGGCGACGGTTAGATTTTCTTAAAAGTAAACAAAGTGGGAACATTTAGTGTAAACTGTTCACTATATTAGCTCTAAATCCGGCTCTCTGCCTCTGTATTCTCCAAAGCCAGCCATGTTTTATTCAGCAGTGATCTCGCATGCTGCTGAGCAGAGCCTCTGTGAATAGAAGCAGACAAGACAGACTTTGTCAGGTACGAGAGCCTCTCACATTGCAATTAAATGGTGAGTGGTAAGTGAGTTGTCTGCTACAGCGGCAGAGGATCGGTTCACAGGTGAATGCAGTTCTGGCAGGATTTCCTACGTCTAAATGAGCTGATTTATGGACTCTGAATTTTAAAAAAGCAACTTTTAAGGGAAGTTTTGCTCTGAGAATATAGATTCAGACCAGGGGTCTGCAACATTCAACACTTTTTTTCATCTACAGGACTCATAAGAAGCACACAGAGCCTGGCTCGGTGTGAAGTATTGCTATCATATTTGGCTCTGCCTCTTTGCCGCCTGCCCCGACCTTCACCTGGATTCTGACCCTGATTTATCTTTGTGAACTTTTAGCTGAGCTTTGCTCCTGTCTGTCTGTCTGAGTCAGTAAAACCTGCTATGTGGAACCAGCCGTTTGCCTGTTTGTGACATTGAGCCATTCTGGGCGATTTCGTGAGTGGATTTTATGTTATTGATACATTTATTTTTTGGTATAAAAACAGCAATAAAGAGTAAATATGCCTTTTTTTCAAAATATGAAATAGTTTAGAACTTTAGATAGAGGTTCACATAACTTCCTTTTAATATAAAAGACGCTTTCTGTCACATAGGATCATCTTAAGACAGTAGTAGTGTAATCTCAACAGTTTATTTTATTGTTTGTGTTGCATCTCAGTCAGAAATTAGGAAAATGAAATCAACTAAAATAAACCTGCAGCTAGTTAAGTGACCCTTGCTGTAATTTTTGAACCATAAGGCGTACTTAAAATCCTTGAATTTGTTCAAAAATAAAAAATCAACCTTAAGAAAGAATGTTGGCTGTGTTTAGCTACTGACCTCCAATTGATTTTCTGTGGCAAAGGGTGTTCAAGAAATCTGTCAAAATGATGGTCTGACTTTGTTAAACTACAAATCTGAACCCCTCCGATGGATTGTTGGAGCTTTGTGGCTGCTGTGGTTAGGAGCCTCACAGAGTAATTCGTTACTTTACTTTTTCTAAAACTTAGTTTTTACTTAACAGTTACTTTTTAGAATGAAACATATTTTAATATTTCTCAATCCAGAGAGCCACAATGGAGAGGTAAAAGAGCAACATGCAAAGGCTGTGGCTTTGAGGAGAAATGCAAAGAATTTGGGTTTGTTTGGGTTAATTTGATGTAGTTATTAAATTAGTTATAAAATTAGTGTAGTTATTTACATTTTTAATGTCAAATACCTGAGCACAATAATGGTAAGAGGTTTGATCTACTGTCAGAGTGGTTTATTATTAGAATGAGCTCAAAGGACCTTTACCATGCTTTTCTTAAGCCTTTCAGAGTAAACTGTATCCATCCTGGTGGATATTGGAGATGGGACACAATTGTGTCAAGATTTATGGTATTGTATATTTAAAATGAAAAGGTTTTGTCGAGCACCACTAGCTTTGAGAAGAAAGTGGTTGTGAGTGTTAGTCTGGGGAGAAGTTCTGGCATCGCGGACCCTTCCTGGAAGGAGCTGTTCTCTTGTCTACGTCAGCTCGTGATCACTCACTCATTTTCGTGGGTTGGGAGAGGCTGGTGCTCAGAGTGCAGGTATACTAGAGGAATACTCAGAGATGCGTGATTGAATCAAAATAATGCTTTGGGGTTGATTATAGTGAGGAATTAAAATTATAATACCATTAAAAGCTCAAGAAGTAGATTTTTCATGATATAAGTCCTTTAAAGCACAAGTAGGCTTTTTTTGGTGGACCCAAATTCATAATGATGGAAAAGTCCATGTTTGATTTGGCTTTCTTACATTTTTCATTCAAGTAAATCTGCTGTTGCAGGAGAATCTGACATGACACAAGTTGGATTTTATTTTGAAAGGAACTTATTAAAGGTAAAACAAGTTAAAATAGTTATACAAATAAAACCTGTTATACAAACATTGTAAATATTTAAATGCTACATAGCATCCTTAAATGGTTTAATGGCCTCAAAAACACAAGTTAATAGTTGTTTTTTTTTTTTAAAGAGTGACGTGGGACTTCTCTTCCACTGTACTCGGTCAGACCATCATCCAGCCTCTTTTCTGTGTGACCTGTAGCAGGTTTAGACAAGTGTGGGGTTACACTTCAGCAGTTTCCAATTGTTTTTGGCTTTTTAACTCCAAAAACTTCTTTCTTCTTGTGAGCTCGCTGAAGAATGTGCTGTAAGTTCAGTGAAAGGAATAATCTCATTCATGTCAGTGGAGAAACCATGAAGTCAAAGCCCGCAGGGTGCCGTTAACACGAAGCAGATTTCTGCAGAAAAAAAGTGGGCCGCTCCGTCTTTTCCATCCTGCTTTTGGTTTCTTTCCTGATAAATGTTTAGTCACATGCATGAAGGGATAAATAAGTCATCTGTTTTCCTAGAAAACAACAGTCAGTCAGCTGGAAAGTGACCTCACCGGCTTGTGTTGTGGCCTTGTTGGGTTCTCTGACCTCGAGTTGGGAGCCTCCACCGCAGAGCACGAGAAAGCTCTGGTTCTGACCCGTAAAGATGCTGGAGATGGCAGATTTATGAAGCCAGCTTTGTGTGTTTGTGCTTTAGCAGAGAAAACCAGAATTTTTGAGCGCTTAGAGTTATGCCTCAAATTCTTCGTACTCATGTCACATTTATATTCATACTGAAACATCACTTTATGATTCCTGGGGGAAACATCTGGAGCTCTTCCTGAGAACTTCCACCGAGAGAATGAACGCCGTCTGACTGCTGTCATTTCCAGGCAGAAGAAATCTATTGTTTGCATGAAATGTCACTAATTTGACAGAGTTATGAATCATATTTGGGCTTAACTGTGCATAGAAGGTGCATTTTGGTGGGAATGTATCCTGTTGCATTGAAGGATCCCCTGCTGTGGGAGGCATATTCTCATGTTTCATACATGAGCTCATTAACGCCGCTCAGACTACCCTCCTCTCCACCCCGAACAATGGTCGGCAGCCTCCGTCTGCCTCCTCCAGCACAACTCACTGCTGGTAGAAGTGGGCAGCAGCATAAGCTATCTAACTTGTTCCCTACAGAAAATCTGGCAGGAATCATGCATCTCTGCAATGATACCCCCCCCCCCCCCCTTTCCTCAGGTCTTCTCTAAACTATTTCCTTTATGGAGCAGGGGGAGGGATCGCTCCTCAGATGTGTGTTTGTGTTGAGAGACAGCTGGTGCTCTGCACAGACCTGTACAGTCACTATACAGATATAACACAGCAAATGACAAGTGAGTTTAATAACAGCGGAGATGTGATTTGTTGCTAGGATACCACATAGCCAATAAAAGCAAGCAAATGAAGTAACAGTCTGTTTGTTTCCTTTGGTCTTTTTGCAGAGGAGCGACTAAAAGAGAACACAAGCAAGTACATGGAGCTGCTGGAGGACAGACTGCACAGGTACGATGCTGAAGAATGACCAGAGCAGCAGCCTCTGAGGAAACCCCTCCCACTTCTATTGTCCTCCAAACAGATCGATGTCTCTTCAAAAAAAATCCTTTCATTTACTGCATTTCTACCACTTTGTGTCCCGCCTGCAAGATTCAACTTTTGCTTTTTAACCTATTTTCCTTATTTGTCATTTTAGTTTGACCTCTTCTTCAGGTCATTTCTTCCATCTCCTGCAAGAAGGAAACTAAACGTCCTTTTAGTTTCATGGTTTATGGTTTTAAAGCAGCTGTCTTTGCAACCATCTCCTCTTCATTCAATCAATACTACAGACCCTGCATGATCAGATACCCCATGCCTCTGTTTCACTTACATTTCTGTGGTCTGCTGCCTCCTGTGTTGTATTTACAGAGACGTTTTTGGCAGCATTCAGGTGTCTGAAACATGCAAGAATGAGCAGAACAGGAGGTTTTGTGGCTTGGGAGCATCGTGGCCGCAATCTAACTCCCCACCGGGGAGTTGTACCTCTGGACTTTTTCTGTCAACAGGGTAGATGGGGTTAATGTGGCAGATTTTTCAGAGCAGGACTCTTTGCTTTAAAGTCCCACTCCCATCATCTTTTGATCTATTTTCAAAGTGTTTCCAGTGGTCTTTAATTAGGATTATGCTGTTTTAAGCCAAAATCAAAAAACCTGTGTTGTTTTCTAGGACATCATTTGTGCAGAGCGGAAGGAAGCTTGTGGCCTCACCCAGCATATTTTTTACGTCACAAATACAGTCTTTTTTCCACTGTATTTTCTTTAACTTTATGCAAAGTCTCGCACTATAAACAGAATCAAACAAAAATATCAATAATAACCACAAGAAACAAAAAGAAAGGAAATGAGCAGATGCAGTTTGCCTTAAATTAGTAGGAGAGATGCTTTTTCACTGCAAATCTACTTCAGTAAAAATATGGTGCAGTAAAACTTCTCTTTTTATTTTTGTTTTTTACAAAAAAATCACAAAATGGAAATGAGTGTTGTAACAACTCATACCTGCTACTCTGCAATAGGAAACACTAAACAACATCCAGACTCTTTTTGCAGTAGAAGTGGCCGATTTAAGATCACTGCTGGCTGACTTTAATTCTTTTAGGATTGAACCTTTGGTGAGGTAAACAGCAGAACAAAAAAGGACCACAACTGACTCAATTCCAGTTTACAACTAAGATCATCTCATATTGCAACACAAAACACTTTATTAATTAATAAAAGATAGCCATTTGTCAATTTGGTCCAGATAACTCAGATATCAATCTTCTGAATCCCTTTGAAGACTGATGCTACTGTTGGGTGAAGGCGGGGTACACACTGAACAGGTCACCAGTCTGTTGGGGGGGTCACACACTAACACCTAAGGGAAATTTAGGGTCAACTATTAAGCTATAAATCATGTTTTTGGACTGTGGGAGAAAACTGGAGAAAACCTGCACAAGCACCTGGAGAACATGCAAACTCCACACAGAAAAGACCCAGCTGGGATTCAAACCAGAGCCTTTTTTGCTGTGAGACGAGAGTGCTAACCACTACACCACCACGCAGCCCTAGAAAAGCAAAAGGTCACCGAAAACTCTTCTCCAACAACAGACCCTCAAAAGGTGGTTTCAAAAAAGCTCTCAGAAAGAAGGACTTTCAGTTGGGTCAAACCTGCAATAACAGATTATTTCTCTGCTCGTCAGTTTATATATAAAACTTGTGTATCACAGCAACAACACACAACTGCACAGCTTCTGAACCAGAAAAAAAACTATCCTCTAAAACACCAGACTACAAGGCTCTCTATATTTGTTTTAGGCTGAGCTTCTATATTTTTCTCTCTAAAACCCTTTAATGACATGTAACATGAACGTGTCAGGCTACTATTTTTAAAATAATCACATGAAAGGGCAGTTTTTTTGGTTCCTTCAGGCCAATTTTCTGTCTTGCTGTTTTTTGTAGTAATTTGTTGCCTTTCACCGCCTCAGACAGCCTCATTTCTGAAGGTGCTCCAAAATCATCTTCACAAAAGCAGCTTTGATTTTAGGTGAACTCCAGTAGTTCCCAAACAGCTCCTATTTTGGCAGTTTGCTGCGTATTGTGTTTGGCCGGACTCGGCTTTCCTCATGTGGCCGTAAAAAAATACTCAGCGAGCGTCCATCAGCCACTGTAAACGCCATCAGTCCGCCCTAATATGCATTATCGCTGATGGAGGGCTGCGGTGATGGGATGTAAGGAGGGGCGGATGGGAGACGGGAGGAGAGGGGCAGATTAGTGTGGTGAGAGATGTCTGGTCGCCGTGGTGACGGATGGTGTTTAAAAAACCAATTATCTCTTCCTTACTAAAGACTAGAACAGGTTGTTAGAGCGGTGCAGATGCTGCTAAGTGTGTCACCAGAATGGAAAAAAAATGTCATTTAAATTAGTAGTAGCACAGTATTGTTTAATACATTAATGTAGATGTTTCATTATAAAACGGTGTTTGCCCTACTTTTACACACTTTTTCTCCATGGAGACGCAGTTGTCACATTTATCATATGTGAGACACGTTCAGACATGTTCTCTTAGTGGAGACGAGCAGCACAAAAGTGTTTCATTATCAGTTTAGGGACAAATTAATGAAGGTACGTTAAGGATGCAGAAGGACCCTGGATGCTGTTCTACAGGCCACACACCTGCGCTTGTAGAGGCCATTGTATTATTAACACCTCCTTGGAGATGCTGCTGCTGTTAAAGATGTTAACATTGAGGTTCACCTTTTCAGCAGAACATCTAGTTCCATTTACACTACTTACAATAAGTTAGAGATATGGTGAAGAACTCAGTGGATGCCATAAACACAGTGTTTGTTTCACTCTCTCCATTTTGGGGAGGCAATTGTATTGGGGTGATAGACAATGCCACAAACAGGCAAACGACTGGTTCCACGTGCAGCAGGTTTTATTGACAGACAGACAGACAGGAGCAAAGCTCAGCTAAAAGTCCACAAAGCTAAATCAAGGTAAGAGTCCAGGTAAAGGTCAGGGCAGGCGGCAAAGAGGCAGAGTCAAATACGAAGCAGGGTCAGGTAAACAGGTGATCAGATCAGGAAGAAACGCTTGGTTTGCAGACAATACTTCACACAGAGCCAGGCTCTGTGTGCTGAGCGTTTCTAGACAAACCATTCACTCCACTGCTTTGACTTGAATGATAGACAACTGTCGCAGGTGACGCCACTGACACCAAGACACCGCTGTGAATGTTTGCAGTGGACACAAGACCATGTGACCTGGACAGTGCAGTAATGGTCTACCATATAGTAGAGTGACTTTCCAAAGAAATAATGGTCGTCACCGTTGCTGGAGAAGATGAGGTGAGCGATACATCGAAGTCAACATGGTCCCCACGATTGGCTTCGGTGGGTGAGGTACAACAGTCTGGGCAAGCATCACCATTCAGAGCAAAACCAGTTTGGTTTATGTAGATGGGCCATTTGGTTACAATTAAGACCAAATAGGAAAAGTACTCATGTGAACAACTCACTTATTGTGAGTAGTGTAGGTTTTTATTTTAGGGTAAACTTCCTCACATGTAGCTCACTTTGACATTTACATTAACCAAAACCACATTTTTTGCATTTATTGTTAGATTTTCAGAATAATATGATCTGGGTACAGCATAAAGATTTTACCAATTCCTTTTTGGTCTGGGGTGGTCTGCTGGTAAAAGCAGGACTCAGTAATTACAGTGTCCTCACACTCCTGTGCTGCTTCAGTGTGGAGCGCCTGGAGGACGAAGAGCAGTCTTGTCAGCCAGCTCCCCCCAGGAGAGCTGGTTGGCTGTATGAGACTCATGTCTGTCTGGTTCCCTGCTTTATTACTGGCCCATCAGCGCAGCCCACCCTGCTGTTGTCAGATGGCAGGCCGAGTGGCTACCACCAATTAACCCTCGGGTACGGAGTTCAAACCACCGGGCACCGGGGCACCTCCGTCGCAGGGGTGCTCGGGCACTGACACTTAGTGGGAGCTTTCAGCACAAACAGAGCCCCAACGCCGCCGCCAGTAATCTGTTATGAATTGTGGTTTTCGTTGAAGAGACACTTTGCAGATCCTCAGCGCCAGCTTTGACATTTTGGTGACTGTACTCCTCTGAACTTGACACAAAATGATTTATGAGTTTGTGTCCTCGCAGATCTGCAGGTTTGTGCGTCCTTTTCAGCACAGACACGCGACAATAGCATGGACAAGAGGACAATGGGAAGCGGCGATGCTGATGAGCGCAATGGCGAGGCTGGAGAGGCGGGCTGAGTAATTTTCCTTTTGTCTCCCTGCCAAATGAAGGTTGGAAAAGCGCACATCGGCGGGGTGAGGAGGTTGACGGCCTTTTCAGCCGGGAGATGGGTTGAAGAAGAAATGACATTCAGCTTTTTGGAGAGATCTCTCATCACTGGGAGAGACAGGGAGAGATATTACACAATATTGTGTGCGTGCAGATTGCTTTTGAATTTGTTTACGCAGCATGGAGAGTGAGCAATCTTTCAAATCTGGCTCCGCAGCAGGGAGCTGACAGCAAGTTGAATTATAGAGAATATCTTAGAGGGGTACATGAAAATATATCTGTACGTAAAGTGTACAATGGCACTTTTTTTTCTGATTCTGAATCCTTTGATGTGAGAATTGGTTTATCTGCTCCTGGTTCCATCAGGCAGACGGAGAACTGCTCCTCCTTTAGGATGTATCATACATGTTGCATATTTACATCTATTTAAACGCTGTCAGCATTTTCAGTTTAGGTTGTTTTAAAAATGCATCATGTAATGTTGTTGGATCTATGATCTTTGGGTCTAAATCTGAGCTGGGATCTGGCTCAAAACTCTAAGGCTGGATCGCTCTGATATTGCCCGCTATTGTCTGGTAATGTTAGGTTGGGGGTGCGAGCAGCTGTAAGTTAGCGAACGAATGTGCAAACACAAACAGAGAGCTCTCAGCAATGAGGAGGGGAAGGGGCGGGGTTGTTCTGCGCCATTGGTCCCGCCCACAACTCAGAGATGCATTTCTAATGAACTGCTGCCGCTCTGCAGAAACTATGTCCTGGAAATTTTTTTTTAAATTTGGGCTAAAAGCGGCATAATCCTAATTAAATCAACAAAGCATGTATTGTTCTTTGTTTTGGGATTTGATTATAACAATCTGGAAATACTAATTCAATGTAAATGAAAAATAGTTTGTGAGGTGTTTCAGCCCATTTAGATGCTAAAGTAGAAGCTGTTAGATCTGATCTCCATGCTGTGTCCTCTTGCTTTCACAGTTGTGGTTGTTCTGGCTTGGAGAGGATCTGGGAGGCTGACCTGGAAGCATGTCACCTGTTCCTGCGGGGCCTGCAGCTGCGGACTTCCAGCTGCAGTGGTGCCGACGTGGAGGACGTTCCAGCTGAAGTTTATTCCCCAACTGATCCCTGCAACAAAGAGGAAGAGGAGGACTGCGCCATGCTGACTGCTTTAGGAGGACGCTGGTGCCCCGAAGCCGACTTACAGAACTCAGAGTTCACCAAGGTAAGAAAAAGTAAAAACAGGAAGTTTGTTTAAGTTGAAAGTCATGAGAGGGATTGAAAAAGGTTTTGCTCGGCACTGAAAGGTCGTATTTACAGACTTTTTGTGTCTAAAGTCTTCCTTCTTCTTCAGCTTTACCGCTTGACTAGACAACTTTTTCAGGCTGCTTTTTTGAGAGTCTAAAAAACTGTTGACCGCAGCAGCATCGCTGAGCAGCGGTCCATCAGCAGGTCAGCAGGAAGGTAGTTTTAAAAACTGCAGGCGAGCATTTGAAAAGTCTTTGGTCTTCCTAAAGAATTCATTCAGCAGAAATCTTCCCTTTGTGTATTTCCTGCATGTGTGTAGTGCACGTGCATGAGTGAGCATGTGTGCTGGTTCATCTCACAGTGTGTTGAAGTCGGCTGCCTCAGGCCCGAGTCCAACTCATTCTCTCCTCTTCTCACACCTCCCTCCTCCCACGCAGTCTGATTGATTCGTCTGAGGAGCCAAAAACGCACAAAATACTGTTGACTGATTTATTATTGAGAGATTTATTTTTCCTTTTGGCTCTTTTTGCTTTGGTTTTTGATTATTTTTCATGAACTAGTTTCCATAAGGTTTAGATGTTTGTCTTAATAGATATCTATATGCATTAATTAAATCAAAAGTGGACTGATTCTCCAGTCCAGCCTGTTTCCTTTTTCATAAGAACACATTTCCCCAAGGCCCTCAGCCATTCTTCACCCTTCCTGCATTTTAAACCTGCATGCAACTGTTTTTCTCTTTTCTCTTTCTCCGTTTGTTTCTCTGCTTCTTTCTCCTCTTAAGCCCGGCTCTTCCTAACATGTCCAACAAGGAAAAGGTGAGACAGACAGATGAATTGCTCTTTTTACATCATCTCTGCTTTGTTGCCTTCGTAAAAAAAAAAAAAAAAAAATTTTAAATCCAATCTACCACTATCTAGGAAGTGCAATATTGATTCATTAAATCCATCAAATGGTTTCAAAGCAGTTTTTTTCCTGTAAAGACCTAACAAAAGAACATATTCAAAGAAAATTCATGTTTTCAAATTGTTGTTAATCAGGAGCAAATTTTACATTTTTGACCATCAAAGTTGTTTGAACAAAAGCGAGATCCTAAATGCAACCTAGATGTTTAAACTTTAGTGTAAAAACAAAAGAAATGCTTTGCAAACTGCTTTAAATTTGCATTGCGAAACTTGTTTTGAAACTTACAAGTAGTGCATTGTAGCGAGGGGTTCTGGTCTCCCATTCACTCATGTTAGCAGGTGTGTGGAGATAAATATGATAAATGCAATGTTTTTTGTGTTTCTGACATGCACTCAGATTGAGTATTTTGCGCACTTTAAAGTTATTTGTAGTGTAAAAGGTGTATAAACTGGGGATGAAATGATTCACTTTTCCCACAATTTGATTCAAACATCAGATTTTTGGTCATTATTTTGTCATGGTTCAATATATGATAAGTTTATTACAAAGGAACAACAAAACTCAAAATTCAGGAAAAAAAAAATCTTAATTTTAATGTGCTACTAAGAAAGTAAAAATTAAGAAAAACATTTTCCTCCCCTTGCTGAGAGCTCTCTGTTTACATACAGTGGAGGTGCAACAAAAATATTGAGCAATATTGGAACTATCAAGCCGTACAGTTTTGAGCCAGATGCCAGCTCAGACAAGGAAACAAAAAAGTACACGGATCTAGTCATCTACAAGTGGATGCATTGGAATAGAGCAGAGCAGGGAGCTTGTGGCCTGCTGATATTAGTTTGTACATAAAACAACAAGCTTTTTAAAACAGTATTTTGTCATCTGCTCCTAATTTACAACAATTTGAATACAGAGATGTTCATAAATCTGGTTTTAGGCTTAATTTTCTTTATACACATCCTCCATCATCAGAAAAATGCCACAAGAATGTGAAAAATACCCCAAAACCCTTTATTTTCTTAAAATGGGTGAAAAGCTGTTTTAAAAACTTTTGGTTTGAAGACTTTTTAATCAGATTTATGAATGGTGTCGATAATCTGGGTCAAAGCTGGAAACACCGGGTGAAGTGCGATGTGAGAGTCAGCTGTGTTTACCTGACAGCGAAGTCATTACAGTTTCTTAATACCTCCAAATTTTTAATTAAAAAATGTTAATTAAAAATTCCGATTCATATTTGTTGCCATTCTGCCGTCTTATAAACTCACCGTAAAGCTGCAAACAATATGTTAGCCTGCCAGCAGAACAGTAATTAACTTTCTCCTTTGTAAAGAATGCACAATTACATACCTTGAATACTAACAAAGGAAACCTGCGGCGCAACCGTTCCAGTTTCCTTCTTGTCCATGTTGTTGATGAATAATTACAACCTCCCTGCAATATGATGATGCTGCACACATACAGTACACAGCTGTGATTGCCTTTTCAATAATTCATGAGCAGGTTTATGACCGTGTGACCTCAGCAAATGTTTGCTTTTTGTTGCAGAAACTGGAGGAGCTTTTGTTCTGCATGGAGGAAAATCATCCTAAGGTTGGTCGAGCTCACGCTTGTGTTGTCAAGTACATATGTTGATGCAGAGGAATCCGATCGTTGACGTGAACCTAAACACGACCCCTGTCAGCTCCTTCCGTGTCGGATCAATACTGATCTGCACGACACGCCTTGGCTGCCTGCCCAGCAAATGCAGCTCGCCGTTTCAAGCATGCACTCATCTGGAGGACCGTGGGGGAAGTCTGTGGAGCTTGCATTTTCCTTTCAGCGCTGTTTGGGTTCATAGTCAGATATTCATTCACACCAAGTTAGCAAACTGCATGTAAAATGACTGCATGATGTGCGTGTCACGTCACAGAAAATCATAAGAAAATGGGAACATTTCTTAATCGAGATCATAAAAAGCAGCTTTTACAAACTATTTGTAAAATGTGTTATTCTTTAGAACATTAAAATCCCGCTGAAGTGCATCCGACAGTCAATAAAGTATGATGAATTGCTGAGTCATAACGATACGATGGCCTTTTAATGAAACTGATGGTTCTTTTTGAGGCTGTGTTGTGATAGTCTGCTGCATTCTCTGCATTTTCTGACCTCTTTCTCCTTTTCTGTAATGACTCTAAGTAAATTATTTCCTCTCAGCTGCTGCCACAATGGAGATTGATTGGTGTGTGCATGTGTGTGTTTTTGCACTGCTGTGTTTTCCTTTCATCTCTGCTAATTGTTCTTTTATCCTCTCAAGGTGCTCGCTAACTCCTCTTCACACTGACCCCCCCCCCGGTATCGAACAAGAAAGAAAAATCATTAAGGTGGAAGACTTTCAGGTTCCGTTTGTCCCACCAATAAAAAATCTTATTCTTTCTTTTCCATTTGTCCTCTCAGGAAGTCTTTTTGCAGACAAACTACTCCTTACAAACAGTTCTACACATACTTTAGCCAACAAGTAAATTGGAAACTGTAGGATTTTTAACAATGCTAATGTTTAGCTTTTTTCAAACCCTTTATAACTGAGTTTATTTACAATTTTATGAAAACATGTTTTTTTTTCCTTTCAAGGTGATGCTAAATTATGTAGAGTTCTGGATTTAATACTACGCTGCAGATTAGTGACATACAAACGTAAAGAAGTTAAACAGATCTGCTTTAGTAAAAAAAACACATTTAAAAAAATGTTGAATTTTGTTTATAGTTTTTATAAGAATAACCTGTCAAACCAATCATTTTGTTGCTGAATATGAGGGATGTTAGTGTTTTTTTATATCAGAACCGCCAAGCAAACAGGTTTGAAGATGCTTTAACATGTGTCCCAAATTTCAAGCGTTTCTCAATCTTTTCCTACTGGACTTTTACGTGTTACAAAATATTATCATAAGGACTAATAAAGATGACTCTTCATCAATATGTCCTGATAGTTGTTCACTAAAATGAAAAGCAAAATATATAAGTAGTAAATTGAATTTAGAAAGTATAGAAAGAAATTTGGAAACTTGGAAAATCGTTTGGAAAAGTTTGTTTTGACAAAATCTAAATTTAAAGGAAGGTCCAGATTCTGTTGATACATCCCCAGTTATTGATTTTAATTGGTGAAAATGAAGCCTGAAGTGGATCGAGCATGTTGATATAATTTACTCTGCCCACTGAAACAGTCAGAGATAAGTCAGTCAGACTTTATTAACTGCGTTCACAGTAACTCTAGAACTTTTATTTTTAACTCATTGACACTGGATGACACCTAAACAAACTCCGTAACTCTTGCACTGTTTTCTCTGTCAGCGGGAATCAGCACAAATCTGCTTTTCTCCGCTTCAAAATCTGCTGGAATTACGTTAATTGCATAAACAGTTAAAGAGTTAAGGTAGTCCAAAAAATGGCGACACTGGAGCAGGTGTTGACGCACCATGTTAGCCACATTAGATGCATCAGCCACGTTAACATATTGACAATACCTGTAACTTCCAACCTTGTTTGCAACACATAAAACCCAGACTGAATAGCAACTGTTACTTTGACTACACTAACCCTCAAGCTACATAATAACACGTTAAAAAACACAGACCAACACACGTTAGCCGCATTAAAGTAAGTTACTTCTAAAAAGTAATTGATTACCTTACTTAGTTACTGGACCAAAATTATAATCAAATTACTTTACTCATTACCTATTTGAAAAGTAATACACTATTCGTTAGTTTACCTTACTTTTTTCCACTCATACACAAATTCTCAAGGGAAAAACAAAATCCTCTTGTCTTTCATTTAACAGGGCTCCTTTGAAAAAGAGTCGTTTCATTCGTAACAGACTCATCAGTTCATGGGGCGGATCTCTGCTCTGCCGCTCACCTGCTGCTCTGCGGAGATGACAGGACTCCTTGCAGGGCAGCGTCTCTTTTTGTTTCATCTTTAAGGCAGTTTGGAAAGCACTGTGACTGCAACAATGATGGCACGTCAGTACTTTGACCGATCCCCAACTCTGCGCGCACATGCGTGCACGTATGCGCCAGTTATTCAGTTTAGTTTTAAATGAATCTGAAACATAATGAATACAAAACATAAGTAACGAAGTAACAAAGGTTTCTATAGTCCAGTAACTGTAATTAATTACCAAAATTTGAACTGTAATTCGTTATGTTACTCCGTTACTGGCAAAAGTAATTAAATTACAGTAATTTGTTACTTTGTAATCCATTACCCCAACACTGGCAATAACACCCAACCTTGTTTGCGACTTGTTGAAAAACAGACTGACATTTTGACAGAGCGCCGTGTACCTCTCAAAATTGCTATGACATCATCAAGCACAACTCCAATTAATCCACATATAATGGCGTTGGTTGCTCAAACATTTTAAATCCTGATCATATTTTCACTGCTGATGTTCAAAGTGAATTTTAGGTCATGCAGCAACTAAAGCATCTCTGCTGACAGGTTTTTTTTAAAATTTATTCTTCAGGCTTGAAAACTGAGACTCCAGCTAATCATATGCTTGTTAATTTCTTCTTTCTAATGTATGTAGCAGCTTTATTGTTTGCAATTAGGAGGTTGAGTCTGACAGTGGGATGTGATGGCTTTGCATTGTCTGTCTGGTGGAAAACACTCTCAGAACAGCACCCATGAGAACCAGTAAATTACCTGCTGCCTCTCTCTGGTTATTGATTAAACCATCATAGCAGAGCATGCATCAGCTTGAAATTGAATTCTTTAATGATTTACTCGTGTAGTCCACCTTGTTTACTTTTGGCTTAATAATATCGGCACTAATGGTCTTCCTTTGACGTTTAATTATTCAAACTGATATTTCTTCTGCTTTCCCCTTTTTGACAGCAGAGACTGAACAGACGTGACAGGATTTCTGTGAAAATCTGCTGATGAAGTGTCAGTTCATGATGATGCTCTGCTAAGTGGGCTTTTGTTGAATGAGTCCTATTCCAGATTTATTGATGTCACTACCAATAATTTGATACCAGTCCCTGAATGATACCATCGCAGATTTAAAGAAATATCATCAACAAAACAAAACACAGCATATTAATATATATTATAAATAATATAATAACCCACTGGCTCCAAGAAGCCAAAATCCTACAGATTTTTAAAGATATCTTTTTTGTAGTTCAAGTTTTGCAAGTTGAGAACTGACCAATCAGATGTCTCAATAAAAGTAGGTGCCCCCACATCCAATGTTCAAAATGTTTGAGAGATTACTTGTAACTTGCTTTCAAGTAGTATGGGGTGTGGACTTTCAACAAGCTTTCTCCTGATTGGTGAGGGTTGTCATAGAAACGTTGACTCAGACCAACTTGGACCAGTCACTGCTTACTGAAGACGTCTGGGTCCAACATGGCGGCTTCCAAATCCCTAAAAACTTGGGTTGAAACCTGAAGGTGTTTTTGATGCATGACATCACACTCACACAGTCAATGGTTCAATTCCCCTCATGGTTTGGTGCACTGAAGGGTGTTTGCTACTTAATCTGTGTGCCTGAATCAACAATTCAAAAATCCAGTGCCCTGGAAATTACCCACTAATCTTTGCAAAAAACTATTGTGCATCGATGCTCACTGGATTGATATATCTATCTATCTATCTATCTATCTATCTATCTATCTCTCTCTCTATCTCTCTAATATATATATATATAGATATATATGTATATATATCTATATAGATATATAGATATATATAGATAGATATATATTTACATACATACCACTAAATATTGCGCTTGAATAATTTGTCATTTGAAAACAAGCAGTTTTTACTTTTAGAAAACAGTGGATTCATAAACAAACCTTGTAACACGTTTGTATTTGTTAGTTTTTTACTGCAGCATTTGGGTCACATCATATTTGGCGTTTTTATCAAAGTAGTCTACATGGTGTCTGAATTGCATTAAAATCCAGGATACTGGATAGTCCTGCACTTTATAGTCTTTTGGGAGCAGGGGAGTAGTGAGGGGATCAGGAGAGACCCTCAATAATTTGGATCACAAGAGGCTTGGTGCTGAACATCACTAGAATCTGTTCAGCTCTCTGACGCTGACTAAATTAATTAATGAGGTTTTAAAATTTGGCATCAGTTGAAAACTATCCTTTAGAGCTACATAGTATCAAGGCAATGACAGAGTAACTAACTCGATACCCAGAATAACTCCTGATGAAGAAAACTTGAATTCTGATTTTTAAAAAATAGTTCTGGGAACTGGAACGGTTCCTCAAGAATCCTAGCATCATGTTAAGAGAAGATTTTTTCATTTAAGCATGATATCAGCGTGTCCTGAGCTCATCTGCACTTTCAATATGAAATATGTTCTCATATTGTTCTGACTGCTTGGGGTTATGCATTTAATTTGGGGTGTTTCATTATTCAGAGCGAGAGAGAGAAGGAGAGTGTTATTCTGGGCAGAGAGCGGCAACAACTTTCCAGTGATTGTTCTGACACCTCTGAGCTGCAGGGAGCTGATCTTTTGTTCTACCTGCAGCTATGAATCAGATTAGACTATCTGTGCTGTTTTCAGAGGAAGATAGGTCTGTGTGTGGGTTTCCTTTTCCACCTCTGTGTGTTTGTGTTCACAACGCTTCCATAGTGTTCGGAAACTAGGACACGACGTCTGCACCGGGGCCTGTTCTAATTATGGCCAGTTTGCTCCCTGAATGCTCTGTCCTACTGCACTCTGCACCTCAGCCAACCTGCCTCCAAACAAACTCGGTCCCGCTGCAACTTTTGCTGTCACCTACTGAGCGGTTCTTCATGAGACTTCATGGAATTACAAAACTGCCTAACACAGGGATATTCTCACAATAGAGAGGCTCATGATGGAAGCATAAAAAACTGCAGCTGGTATATTAGTTAAGAGATCTTAGAGGGCGAGATGTTTTTGACCAAAAAAGTATTTTCTTATAAAAAGTATCAAAGCAAAGCAAAGTATCAGATCAGCAGAAAAATGAAAAGCCAAATAAAACAACACGTAGTTTAAAAAAAGCATGATAATAATCTGTTATAAACAAAAGAAATTGGAAAGACTTAATCATTTTGATCCGGAAACAGCTGTATCGGTGCAAAGCTCTTTTGACTTCCATAATGAAGCCTGTTTAAAAACAAAAGCAAGTGTTGCATTTTCCACACCATGAGGCGCACTTCAAAGCCTCGGCTTTTTTCAAAAATCGGCCGAGCACCCAATAATCCGGAACGCCTGTTGTGTGTACCAAGTTCCAAAAACTGTAAAAATGCGCCAATGAGCCAAACTTTATGTACAGGTTTTTCCAGTAAGTTTGCTGCACGTGCAAAAGTCACTCAGATTCATTCGTGCATTTGGGCACACATTTCAGAATCTGTTGGAATTATGTTAATTGTGAAAACAAGCATGTTATTTTACTGGCGCCAGTACCCATAAAAGGCGTAACCCTTTTATTTCAACAGGATTTGGGGTTTTGTCTATTGAGGTCAACATTACAATAATTTAACATATTTTAGCTTATCATATTGATGTTGCACCTTTTGGTTCTCAGCTTTCTTAATTTGGTGCCAGTTTTTTAGACTGATGACAGTGAACTTTGTTTGATGAAGTTTGTGTTTTGTGGACATTTTTGTCCTAACAATTGTTCAGGTGAAGCAACATTCATATTTTCAGTCATGCTGAACATTCTTGTTCCAGACAAACTGCAAAGACTGATCATCATTTCCTTCTGTTAGCAGGAGGTGTGCGGCGACGTGGAGGCGGCAGACCTGACGGACCATTGTGAACTGATCAGCGACAGACTCGTGGTCTTAGAAGATGAATTGCAAACAGCTTTAGTGAACCGGGATCAAGCCCTCACTCATATCCTTTCCATCCTCTCTAGATGTTCAAAGGCCGTTCTTTGTTTTCTTTGAGTCCATGTGTGTCTGTCTTAGCCCATCACTCTGAGGGATAAGCTCTTCTCAAAGCTTTTCAAGGATAAAAGGTAAACAACCAAATTATATTTACAGTGACTGATGGGAGCTGTCACAGACCCTGGCTTTAAAGGAAAACTGTCCTTCCTGATGTTACACAAGTCCATTTTAGGGAGTGGAGATAAACTGAAATCAGAGGATTTTTCTTGACAGACTGGACAAGCCAACTGGAAAATGAAATGGTAAAAGTCTACGAAGGACTATTAGAAGGCTGCAGATGTGCGCTGCCAGTCACCAAGAGCTGAGATTAAAGCTGACCGACAAGGGCAGCAGATAGAGGAATGTCACAGTAATGACTCTGCTCCTGTCATATCTTAATG
The DNA here is from genome assembly GCA_036245035.1 of Adrianichthys oophorus. Lineage (NCBI taxonomy): Eukaryota > Metazoa > Chordata > Actinopteri > Beloniformes > Adrianichthyidae > Adrianichthys > Adrianichthys oophorus. Next base: position 15,620,451 of record BSAI01000096.1, read on the forward strand.
TCCAACCTCTGGCTGACCCTCTTTTCCTCTCCGCCTGTTTTCCCGTTTGCCCACCTCCACTGGCTGAATCTGGTGTGGAGGAAATTACAATATCCATGATAATGACTCAAATCAAACTGTTGAAGATGATTACAGGTCACTATGCATCATTCTCTGTGCTAATGAGAAAGCTGATTGGAAATAGATTAGTGTGTTTTTCTCGCCTTGCCTCTCCACTCCAGCGGTGAGCTTATTAAGAGATTGAAAAGGTGATATTTGGGGAACATTTATGACCTAACCTCCCTTTTTCTGAGTCAGTTCAGTCACATTTGATCATATTCTTTAAACACTCTCTCACCAAAAGACGTTTTTCCCAAGATCCTGCAGAAGTTCACTTTGTTTGCTAAATCCTATATAGAAATCTGTGACATCTCGTCTCCACTCCATTCCAATATTCTTACAACAAGTTTTGCATCTTTTCAGGCATTAATGTCACAACAAAACCGTTTATTTATTTGTTGGCACTTCTGTGAATTGAAAGGGATGTCATCCATACGTCACTACCAAATCTGAGTCCCTGATTGGTCAAAGTTCAACCTGGTTTAACTTTTAACGCTGCACGCCGCACATCTTGTATGTAGAAAGACGCAGATACTTTTCACTGAAACTGGCCCCGGATTGTGTGTTGTTGAGGCCGGTTGAGCCGACTCAAGAGGATTTTATTCTGCATGCGTGTGAAATCCAGGTGATTTTTGGCTCACACGTCACTATTCGCACCTTTTTTTAAACTGTATCCAGCCGGTGGTGAACTGATAAAATGCTGAGATGCAACTTTTACTTGATCGCATGTCACCGTTGCCTCTTGGAAGTGTGAAGATAAAAATGAAGACATGACCGGCCTTTGTGCCATGTAGAAAGGCTTTTTCAGTAGAACTTTGTCTCTTGTTTGAACCTCGTCAGCCTAAAATTTCTGTAGAACCTTCCTGCAGTATTCATGAAAAGTCCTTTAATGGCTGGTTAAATATGAATAAGGACAATCTGTGATCGTTCAGGCAGCAAAACGAGCCCTCAGGCCTGGACTGCCATTAACGCCATTTCTTTGATTTGCCACTTAAACTGGACACTCACACGATTAATTAGGATTTCTAAGCAGGTCCCCCCCCCCCCACCACCACCACCAACACCAACACAGACAGCCTCTATCCTGTTTCACTGATGGTTTATGAATAATTTAGCTGGGCAGTCTGCTTGCACAGTTCACAGTTAAGACGGGCTCATGAATACTGGATTAGATGCAGTTAAATTGGGTATGACTTCATGATCTGGTCCAGTAATCTGTTTGGTGGTCAAATTAGAGATTGATGACTTCATCAGGTAATGGTTGTCCTCTGCGATTATCGCTACCATCAAAGTCCAAAAAGTTGCATCGAAGTCTGCCTTCAGACACGGTTTTTATTTACATAATAATGCATGGCTGTCCCCTACAGTTTGATTCTGCCTTGACTCTTTTCTGCACAGTCTTTGGAGAAGGAAGTTCAGGAGGTAAAATCTACTTTACAGAGCATGCTTACACAGCTCAAGGTGGAGGAAGAGAAGGAAGGAGACGAGAACGAGATGGAGAACCTGCTACAAAATGTGACAGAGACGGAAGAGGAGGAGGAGGAGGAAGACCAGTACTTCAGTGACAGCTGGGATATTTGAGACAAATGCCTGCAGTGTTTTGGGATTTTGTGCATGCAAGGCATTCTGGGAGCACGCCCTGTGAGAGGCAGCAGAGATGACCTCATACCAATTTACTGTATAACCTCAACGTCAGCCTCTGTGGTGTTCTGTTCCTCAATGTCTATTCCACAAAGAATACCGTATATGAGCTATTCTATGCACAGATGAACTTAAACCAGAAGGATTCCTAAATAAATACAACAGGACATCCTTTCAGGTAGAATTAAAAATAAAAAGTGCATTTAGTCACTAGATAAGATGTTTTTACATTTTTACTAAAGTTGCATTCAGTTTCTCTTTTGACTGAATAAATTGATCAATTTTGTCAGAATGGAGTCACTGTTAGAGGTTCAAAATCACTACTTAAACTATTTGTGAGAATGTTGCATACAAATGGAAACATTTGCATATTATTTAGTTTTTTTGTGATTTTTTTTGTGTACATCTGCACTTCAGGCACATATGATCTCGTGGACAATATCACTCATTTGTGGTGCTAAAATTCAGAGCTAACTTAGTTAATCTAAGTTTTATTTACACCAAGACTCTTCGGGATTTAAAAATCCATTTCTCCCTTTGGTCCAATTATTTAAGATGAAACAAGATTACATTTTGATTGAGCACCTTACATTTCTGGAACAACAGTTTGCTTTTAAAGCGTTACTGATTGTTTTTCTTGAAGAAAAAATATAATTTTCCTTTGCCATTGATGAATCATGATTTACATTTATTTGTAAGGTTCTAATTACAGCTTGTAGTGTTTAACCACAGATGTATTAGCATATTATATTATATTCAACAGAGTGTTGTGTCCTGCTGTTTTCTTCATGAGCAACAGCTCCTCTCCACAGACAGGAACCTGCAGTGGTGATGTGTTTGCTGACTTGAGGTTCTCCGTTCTTTAGGGGATTCACACGTTCCTGATCTCTCATGTTAACAGTGGCTGTGTGGTTAATCGGTGTTGAGCCTTTCAGGGGACGTGGTGGGGGTGAACTGAGGTTTGGACTCTGCTGGGGTGCATTCATCATCTGTAAACACAGCTGACTTTCAGGGTTTGTTCAATAAAACCACAGTGGACCTTTCTTACACGACTGCAGGGAGATTGCATCGTCAGAAGTCTCCGCATCCGTCAACTTGAGACAAGGTTCACACAGAGCATGGCTCCAAGACATCTCTGCCAACACCCCCACCTCATAATTGAATCAGTGCTTACACCATACTGTGCTCCGTGTGGCAGCTCAGCTTATAAAATGACCACAAAGAAGAAACAGATGGGTTCTAGCAATCAAGCAGAGAGGGGTGAGATGTTTCTTCATGTACAATATTTCCAGCATGCCGAAACCTGAACAGAATTTTTTCTAATAATCTTTCTTATATTTACAACATTTCTGGGCACAAAAGGATTTCAATGTTGTGTCGAAATGTCTTAATTTTTATTTATTTTCAGCTCTACAAAATAAACATCTTTGTGAGCACGTGACTACATGGTTCTGGATCTTGTTGAGTTGTTCATTGAGTTCTGTAGTGAACTGTCATTTGACAGGTATGTGTGCAAACTTTCAGGAGATCCGTCTTCAACGCCTCAGTGACACAAAGCTAATAAATGCAAATCGAGCTTCGTGTTGGAGATTTGATGGATCGTCCTCTGACACCCTTTTTTTCTCCTGACGGTGAAGCTGATTCCATGTCAGATGTGGTTGACCGGACAGTGAAGGTAACCACCCTGAGAGCTGATTTGATGCTTTCCAGATAACCCAATTAGTGGAATTTAAATGATTTCATTGCAAAACTTAATCTCCACAAATGTGTTTATGTTTTCAAACAAATTATGCAAGTCAGAAGATAATGAAAAATGGAGGCAGAAGGAAATAATTATTCTATTTCTGCTGAAAATAACAATTATAAACACTATGCCTGAGGGATGTGCATGAGAGCAAAGACAAAAATATCCTTAAAATGTAAAAATGCTCGAGTCTTTGGATTAAATGGAGCACAGTAAGTTATGCACAGTTGCATGTAATTATCTGCATCTGTTCTAACTTCCCTTTCACTGCTAGCGGTGTACATAAAAAGCGTTCAGTTAAGGGTTGACATAAGGCGCCTGATTGGGAAGCTAAAATGAGGTCCTTGGGCACAGGTAGATGTTTGTATTCATCCAATACTGTGGTTCTTCACAGTGGAGCCTGTCTGGTATGTGATGAAGGTGGGTTAAAATGATCAGGGAAATGTTCACATAAACCCACGCGGGTTGAGGTCATGGATGTTGGTCAATAACGGGTTTCTGGTTGGTGGTCGTGGACTCTCTAAAGAAACGCAAGTGTCAATAATTATGAAACTGTGATCCACTACTGAATCCCAGCTCTCAGTTCGTATTTGCAACTTTCTTAGATTTATTCGTTGGAGAGTTAAGGTAGTTGCTTAATTGTTCAAATAAAGCAAAGTTTATTTTTGTGACCATTTAAAAAAAAAAAAAAAAAAAAGCACTGAACAATTCAGATCATGAATGCATCAAAAAACAAGATAAAGCAACAAATAAAACATGTCTTAAAAGGTCACTTTGGGGGAGTAATACGTACAATGTTTTGAATTATACGGTTTCTAAACGTGCTCTACTGTTTGACTGAGCTGGCAGTTAAAGGGTTAATTCTTCTGAAACAAAAGGTCTTCAGGTGTGTTAAAAAAAAGCTTCAGGTGAGTCAGTGGAGCGCAAGGACAGTGGAGCGTAAGGCTTTTAAGTTTTAAAATGTTTGAAGGGGAACGAGTAAAAACTCACCTGATCTGAAAGCACCACAAGGTTTGTGGATTTGTAAAAATTCAGAGATATAATCCTCCAAACCTTTTTCTTAATCTGGTAAACTGACCCTTACATTAATCCAGGTGTGACGAAATGATCATGTGACCAATCATTTTAATGTCTTACAGCTGGAAAAAACAGATCAAAAGAACCAATGCTGTGTCTGATCAGTGGGATCTTCTATACAGGATTTTTAAAGTGGACAGTTTATAAAATTCGTAGGGGCGTAACGATTTATTTTTAACAATGATTTGATTCATGTCATAATTAGTGGTTACCGATACGAATCATAGTTGACGTTGGTTCATTTTGAACGATTCGATTTGATCCAATTAATGGATCTTCAATCAATCCAGGACATCTTTAGCCAAAACTTTAACCAGTGTGCCTCAGAGATAAATAACTGAGTACTGAACAGTGCTGTATTTCTTGCAGGATAATCAAGTGTAAATTAATCATACAAACAAACAAGTAAACAAGAATTAATGGTTAAACCATTTACATTTCAGTTCCATAAAGTTCAGCCCACCGTTGTTTTCCACATCAAAATAATACAAGAGAACATTTTTAGAAAGAAGAGGGGAATTTACGGCAGACATCTGTCATCTGTCCCTAGTCTTTCCTTTCAACACCAAGCATTTTACCGTAAGGCTTCACTGCATCTGATCAGAGAAACTGGTCAAGACACTTTCTTGGACATAAATACACCAGAGGACATTTTAGGGTACACCCCGCAGCCCCCCAATGCCTCCACATAGCTTAGTAAATTGTCAGATTTTGGTTTAGTCATTAGCCTCACAATGATTTATATTTTTTATTCTTTAAAGTTTAAATCTCTTTTTTTTTTTCAACCTTTTTTACGCTCTCTGCACTGAAATTCACATGATTACACATCATTAAATCTCCTCACAATATCATGATGAAGAATATCAAATCCGGATTAAAACCCTGATGAATCCAAGTATCTGATGAATAGAATTAACAACATTATTGTAGCTCTCAAAAGTTTTACCACTAAATCCAAACATAACACAGAAACTGATGTCAAACATGACATAAAAACACAGAAATCTTTATGTTTGCAGTTGTCAAGCAGGTGAAAGCACAGCGAGTAAACCCTTTAAATTCATCTATGAGACCTGAGGGACATTTTTAACCATCTCCTCTATCTCTGCCATTGTTTCAGCATCTTGTTTCCTTTCTAGGCTTCTGAGCAAAAGATATAGATGAAGGAATCGGTTGCAGCATCACTTTCTCTGGCAGACCACACCAAACATTAGTCACTCGCTGCCACAGTTCCTTTGTCTGCAAACCATGTAAAAAGAAATTAACTCACATCTCCAGTGCTGCAAACAATTTTTGTTAGCTTCCACAAAGTTGTTCAAATCAAAGGTCAGGGCAGCACTCTGGTTCCAACTCTCATTTTTAACAAATAGTCCAGAAAAACAACTTTGAATCTGGACTAAAGAGAGGCACATTGGCATTGGGTGGCATTAAATCCAGTGTAAAGTTGCAGAAGTGTTGGTGTTTGAAATGGTTTCCTCAGGAGTAATCCTTTTAAAAGCTTAAGTTTGCTACTTTACCCCCTTTTAATCAAAACTTCACAGAACCCAGATCAAAGTCTGGAAAAACTCTGAGTGACAAACCATCAAATCTCCTCCAAAAGCTTTAGAGTTCATGCAACTTTTGAAGGTCTCTCATAAAACCTCAAACAATGAGCCTGTTTCCATGCACACAAACAATGGATAATTGAGAGTAAACAGGCATTTTCAAATTGGCTGTGGAAATGCATAATCGTGATAAAATTCTGCTTTCCATGGGAGTCAATTATCAGATTTATTTCGTAGAGCTTTGTACAGCGGTCCCTTGTTTATGGCAGGAGTTACATCCTAAAAATAAAATGAAATCGTCCTCTTAATCTTTTACAATCATGATAGTCTTTTTAAGGCTATAAAACTCCTCACTCTATGAACTTTTCTCAGACAGACATGAACATTTTCATACTTTCTTCTCTTGTTTAAACTCTCAAAGTTCAAACATCCTTAGAAAAATAAAGCCAGTATTGTAGAATGAAAGCAAAGGTCTGATCGCGATTGAACTTTTGTGCAACTGAAAGCATTCTGTACAGGAGATATGGAATGAAGGAGATCGATTAACAATTCTCGCCAACCAATCAGGACGCAGAACACAATGCACTGTAAAAAAAAAACAAACTGAAAAACACGCATACAAAATAGCACGAAAAAATCCTGCAAACCAGCAGGACCATGAAAGACAAACCGTGTTTTAGAGAGGGAGCCTGAATGTCCATAACAACATAACTGTAGGACTTCTTGTAACCTTGAAAACCCCGTTTGGGACAAACAAAAATGATTTAATTCTGAAATAAAATCTATTTTTTGCTTCTCATTGTGTTTAAGGAGGGTCAGATAAACACAGCCTTTTACTCAGGGATCTGTGACAAAACAAATCCAGCCAAGCAACAGGTGGATTCATATTTTCATTCCAAGAAGCAGGAAAAAGATATTGTCAGCAGTTCTTCCAGGGATGAGCCTCTCATTTGGAACTGCTCCTCCAGTGAGACCAGCCTCCAGTTCACCCGGAAGATCCCAGGAGGACGGTTCTGTCACCGAAAATCTGAAATATTGTGCCAGCTCTGACGTCGTCTCCAGTTAGTCAAAAAAAAAAAAAAAAAAACACGCCAAGGTGTTGGGGGGGTCAGGATCGATGGATGTGATGGATGGAGATGGCGACCACAGACGGAGGTGGGGGAGGGAGTTAATGAGAGGCTCCGTGAGCGATGGGAAGGTGTCTGTCAGGGGAGGCTGGCTGCTAGGCCCTCCTTCCTTTCAATTTCAGCTTCCATTTGGGCCTAATGAGACTTAGAAAGGCTGGAGTCCCAGGGAGGGAGCTGCTGCTCCTCAGCACCTGTCAGTTCTTCTGTCTTTCCTGACCAGCTTACACTTTAGGAAACAGAACAGCTGTGAGCCATCTTTATTAGTCACCCATTAAAACCCGTATAAGTGTATACATTTTTACTGTTTTCCTAACAATCATGGAGGAGAATTTGACACTTTGTGTTGTGTCATTTTCAGCTTTCTGTTCAACAGATCAGGTATGGAGGAAATGCTTTTTAGCCACATAAATACAAGTAGAAATACAATTTACCTGAAAACATGGTATTATGAAAAAAGTAAATCATAGTCGCAGTCATAGTAGGATGATTGACATGCCAGGATCTCTATCGTCATTGATTTTAATTTTAAATAGTCAGTCATTTGCCTTTCAGTCTTGTTTACCTTATTGGTTGATACAGAGTAAATACATGATTTTATTTTTAATTATTGAAATTGTTTGGTAATGCACATTTACTGATCAGAGTTCATGATGGATATTTCTTCAATCAAAGCAATCTAGGAAACTACGTGTGGACTTTGTTTCTTAGAAACAAACTTTTGCTTCATCTTCTGGACAAGAACGAGCGGTAAAAGGAGAACTTTCTCTCAGAAATGATAGTTCGGTTCACTTAACATGACGTCTAACATTTATACCTCTTTCCTCTGTTGGTTAGTCCTCATGCATCAGCTACAGCAGAGTGACGTCAGTGCTGACTCAGCTGTTACCATGAAAATGCATCACATCATGTATTGAATAGTTTGCTTATTTTGAAAAAAATATTTAAATGTTGATAACAACAGGATTAAAGTACTAACGTTTAATTTAAATTTTTTTTTTTTTCAGTAAGTTACCACGATATGATCAGAAATTAATAGACCGTTTCCTGGAGTTGCAGTTCCAATAGGGAGAATAAAATCACTGAATCCACTTCGCACTGTTCATTCATTTCTGTTAATGGACACCTCAAAGGGCATTATCCCTTCATTTCTGCAACAGTTGCGGTAGGAACTGTTTGTAGTGATCAATATGGGCTCTTCACAAGGACAAGTTTATTTTTCTTTCATACCACTTAGGTGCCGCATCGGTCCAATGTTTCTCCTGGAGCGTCTCTGTTTTGCCCCCAGCGTGCCCCATCCGCTGACAGATTAATTCGGTCCCTTAAACTTCGATCATCTTGAGGATTTGAAAACATAATCTGGAAAGGAAACAAATAACGTTTTTTTTATATCAAAACAATATCTAAAAAAATCAGTTTTTTTGCTTTTCTCATAAACAAAAATCAGACTAAAAAGATGGAGCTGGCTTCTTCTCTTGTGGCTCTGCAGCTGATCCGCTGCAGAGCCACAAGGTCACATTGTGGCGTCTCCCCAGGAGATTTCCAAATGCAGCTATTCCTCCTGCAGTGAAGGGAATGAACTTGAAGAGTCCTTTGAAAACTCCCATTGGAATCTGTCTCTGTGTGACCCTGAGGTCATGGATGCAGGGGGAGCATCTGCAGTTGAACTCCAGCCCCATCTGACACATATTTCAGTAAATATTTCTTTATTTCCTGTATTGTTGCACACGTGAACTGAGGGGTTGACGTTTTCTGGTAAATGGTCCTTTGAGTTTCAGCTCAACTGAAATTCTATGACAGATTCAAGTCTTGTTTTGTTGTGCATTTTGTGAAACCCGTTCATATTACAGTTGACCATCTGTAAATGCTGTACTGGTGACTTAATATGTGCACAGGAACAAGTCATGAACAGCTGCAGCAGGAGTCCAGGCTTTCACCCTCTGTTTTTGCTGCCATGACACTGGCCGTCCTTTCCCTGTGGTTTTGTGACGCGTTTCAGAGTTTGGTTTGTGAAACGATTCCCCTTAAGCTGTAAGATCTGCCCTTTTACTTCCTGCACATCTCTGTGCATCCTTTAGGATAGAAGCAGCACTATAGCATCTGCAGACGCAAGACTCAGATCAAGACCAATGAGTCTTCTAGCAGAGGAGGCTGCAGGACAGATGATGTGTCGAGGTAAAAAAAATAACCTTCTGGCATACTACTCTGGAGCCAAAAAAAGAGGAAACCCCAAGAGTAAAGGAAATAAATTGGAAACAGATGCATTGTTCTTTTTGATGCTCTCCATTCAGCTGCTGCAAACCAATCAGGGTCACTTTTACAGTTTCTCATCAGAAAGAAGCCTGACTGTCAGCACAGGACTCTGGTATCTCACACAGATATTGTTCATGTTGTAATATCAGTAATGACTGAGGTTTTCCCTTTGTGCCGTTTGGTTTGGCTGCATCAGGTTTCATGTTGCAGCTTTGTCATTTTAAACCTAGCCTTGTCTGCTTCCACACATCAGCGCCACGGTTGACTGCCTTGGCACAAGCAATTATCATTCCAATTGGGTTTAATGGCACTGAAAGGGGGGCAGATTTGCAGCTTGGGGAGCTGCTGTGAGCTATTTATAACTCTTCAGAGCAGACACCTGACACGGCTCCATCAAAGTTGTAGAGCCTCATTGAGTCAACCTCCATTCCGGAGCCAGCTATCGACTCAGGTGCTGCCCGACAACATCATGACCCACTTCTGAAGCTGGTGGACAAGTATCTGCATAGAAACAGTCGTCAATATCACTTTATCTGGAAATGTTGCTGCCTAAAGTGATCTTGAAATGCATTGTGCAATGTTTTCCTTTTCTCTTAAAAGAAACTCCTTCGTCAGGATGAATCATCAGTCTTTGCCCGTCACAGTTCTCTCCATCATTTTGGCACATGACACTTTCAGTATGAGTATCCTCACGCTGATTGATATCTCCACTGGCACTGCCACTCAGGGACAATGGGAATGAATGATGGCACACAGAGCGTTTTTCAGATTCTTCATGCAACATTAATTTCTGCCAGGAGATTTTTTTTTTTTTTGCCAGAAACACAACTCTGCTTCCTCTCCAAACAGCTGTCCCACTGGATGCAGTTTGGCAGCTAAGGTTCCTTTAACAAGACCACGAAAACACCAGCAGCTTTGGTAATTATGTGTAGAAAAACTTGTTGGTTAGTGTGTTGCAATAAATCAGTCTGAAACCAACAAAGTCAACTACACTGGATCCTACATTGTGCTCCAAAAACCTCCTGAATGATGATAAACCAACAAAAGATTGGACATCCTTTAAAGCCTTAGTCCCAAATGCTCTTACAGGTAGATGCAGGGTGAAAAATGGTCAAACTTGCATGAGGGAAAGCAGATGGCAATATCAAGGTTGTAGACTGCACTGCAGGCGACAGGTCGTAGCAAACATTTAAGTCATGTTCACACTGCCCTCGCGTTTTCAAGTAACCCAGTAAAAAGTCGATGTAAATGTGGGTTTTGGGATTCCACGTTCAAAACTCATGTTCACACATCACTACACAAGTTTCTACAACCATTTTCTAGCTCTAAATGCGCATGGCTATTGAATGCATGTTGCAAGTTAAACCAGGTCGAACTTTGACAAATCAGGGCCTCTGATTTGGTAGTGACGGATGGATGGTGTTCCTTTCAAGACATGGAAGAGCAAACCGTTTAAAAATTGATCATGGCAGAGAAAGTAATAATTGTCGTTTGTTCCCGGCCGGAATTATTTGATACAAAATCTTTTGTTTATTGAAATACAGCAGTGACAGGAAAAGCCTGGAGCAAGATTTATCCTTTTAAGATGCAGCCGCTCCTCTCTATGACCTTCCATGGACCCGGACAACCCAAAAACCCACATTAACTGTGCAGGTGCCGTGGGTCAAAGACTTAACTGTCAGTTCCAAGTATTTGACACAGTACCTCGTATGTTTGAGCACAAAAATTAAGCACATTATGAGTGCAGACCAGTGGGCTGTTAAGATAGTCCAATGCTGTGCCATACTTCAAATCCTCATAGCTACAGTCAGTACACTTCCAAACCTGGACAAACCCTTACTAGTTATTGTTTTGTGCTAATGTGATTAATATTGAGTTATTAGTGAACACAAAGTGATAAGTTTTAAGCTTTTTTTCATAAGGACTGGATAAACTTCCCTCTCTTGTGTTTGTTAAGGCCACGCTGTCAAGAATGTGATCTTTTTTGCCTCATGGATCAAATTTGTTGATGAAAAACCTGAACTGCAGATATTAAAAAGACTTTATGGGCTATGATAAGAAAAACACGCCCACAGAAATGCAGAATTTGATCATAAGGAGATAATGTTTCAATCAATGAATCGCACAAAGTGTATAAAACAAGCAGGTTGTGTTCTGTTAAAATCACTACACACTGCAGATTTTTACGATACTGAGAGAACAGTTTCTTGTCTTTACACCTCCATTTCACACATTTCCATTCTTTAAGCCAATTACACATTACATTGCACCCACCCACCAAATGCATAGCATTCATCAGGCTCTGTTATTATTGCTGCTGCTGCCCCAGTCGGCAGAAGAGCGGCGGCTGCATGTGAGTGGTCTTGAAGACATGCCGTTGAGGGAGAAGGAGGCAAAGTAACTGTTTACAAATGTCACTCTGGTCCTGCCACACTTGTGAATGATAATGTTACAGAGCACAGAGAACACCAGACTCCCACAAGCGGAAGATAATAGAAGGTGACTTTTACAAATGTGAAGAGGTGGCCTTTTCGGAAAGCATTTCATCAAGAGGGGCCGGGCCTGCGCTGTTTGCTGGAACCACGCGCCACTTTTACCAACTAGAGGCCAAATGATTCTGTCAGTAATCAAACTAAATGTTTGCAAAGTACGTCAGGATTTTGCTCAGACGTGTTAAGCAGATCTCTTCTTGAGCAGGACGCAGATATGCAAATGACTGATGGGGGGGGGGGGGGGGGGGGTCATTCCACTTTTTATTTTTACCATGTGTTTTTAAAGTTGAATCAAACTTGTAGTACAGAAAAATCAGCTGTAGTGAGTTTTGTTTTGGAACCTTCATGAGCAACAACTTAAAAAGCAGAAAAACCTTTTGACTTGCTTGAAAAACTTAAGTGCCACAATGCTAAAGCTAACTGTAACTCTCTGTGCTCTTAGGATGTTCTGTAAGGCTGTGGTGATTTTATCAAGTTTGAAATAAAAGCTGATCAAAGATTAGGTAGTATAGGGTGAAAAAGCCCATAGAAGCTGCTCCCAGCCTTCCAGATGGTCATTGTCCAGAAAAAAGACAGAACTCTATAATTTTGTGAAGATACTTTCGTTCCCGTGATTTTTGTATTTTAACTGAGGTCTTCAGTATAAAGACAAAACCATGCAAATATACAATGACATGCACAACCCTGTCGGAAGCTTGGATTCCACTTCGCCACCTGGAATTGGCTGGAAAAAGAGAGAATCATTGTGAAGGAGGGTAGAGTCCTGCTCTAAATATGGCTGACACTGCACAGACATCTCTATCAAAAAGCTCTTCTTGCTGTGAGCAGAAGGTTTTCCAGGAAACTCTCCTGACTGACCTGTCCTGTTCTGAGTTCCAACTCTCCACAGACTTGAGTGTTAACTCTGAACGCTCCGCTCTGTGATCTGAAGTCGTACAGAATTTCAAGAGTTCAGAGCTCCACTATCCCATTGCCAAACAGTGGTGAGTCTGCAGTAAGTGAAGAGTGCGAACACTCTTTACCGCCAGGTTAGCAAACACTTTGCTAGGTACGTAACAGAGAGGCGCAACGCTCTCCTGAACTGAAGCTGCACAGATTCTTTTGTTCTTGTTAGCATGGACACCTCATGGTTGCTGTTAAAGTGGATGAAAAGCTGCAAGCACAGACCTGCGCAATTGGCAGCAAAATCTGCAGTGAGGATACTTGCAGATCTTGTGCAACGTGCCCATAACTTCACACACCCAGTGTGGCAACTAGTAGGACTTTAAGATAAGGAAAAGAGAGAATTTCAACACCGTTCAATCTCACGGATGCTTTTTCTCTTGTCCCAACATATCTGCCACACAGATCAAATCTCAGGTTTGCATTTCAGGGGAAATGCTATGAATACCTTGTTTCCTCATCTGACCCCTGACTGAGCCTGAGGGCATCTGTGAAATGCACCAAAACAGCTTTTGGTGCTCTCAGGAGGGAGGGGCTGTGAGTGGCGATGAACGTGGACGACTGATTTATCGCAGCATCCTCTCGTCAAAGACCTGCCTGCTTTCAAAGCTCGTGACAGACCTTTAGGATAAATTTGAAGAAGAGTTCTTCTCCCTTCATAGAACATCAACTTCATTGGTTTATTTTTGGAATCAGTAACGGAGTAAAACTGGCGCTAGGCAAGATAAAAGCACCAGTAAGCTGCTCAACTATTAAATTAATGCTCAGTTCATTTCTTTTTTGTTTGGTTCAGTTTAATCAATAATAATTTTACGTTCTTTCAGCCTAATTCTAGTCTGTGGAAAAAAACAAAAACAAAAATCAACCTCTGCTGGTAACAGAAACTCAACTGCTGAGTGGACCTATTACAGTTGTTGCACCAAATATTGACCAGATGTGAAACATTCACTGCAGAGAGGCAACAGGCTGGTTTTACTGGGATTAACAAGCATGACTGTCATTGTGAAGTCAAAACAGAGCCAAGAACAGTTCTGTGGTTTATTGGTCGCTCAGCTGTACAAAGCCAAATGATCTTAAGGGGACCACAGACCAGCTACTCTGCAAACATCAAAAAAGCTTTTTAGAATCAGATTTCTGCTAAAATGTGAAGAAGCTGAAAGAAGCCAGAAGTGCACATTTTCTGAGCAATAAATAAAATACAGCAATTATAGTTAGTTAAATAATAGATAAATGTTTTGTTTGAAAATTGTTGAAAATCGTCATGAATGTAGGCGGTGACAGTCAGGTGGCAATCAGAACGGCCGCTGTCTGGAGACATTTACACATCGTCCAGTCTGAGCTGCTGCTGGCCGGCGAATCCAGCTGCCACCAACCTGTGGCCGCCCATTTGTTTCATTACGTCGTCATCCCCGCCTGTCACTGGACTACCACCGCATGACCATGAAATGTGCCCTGGCGCCAGTGACCGATGTCAACTTTTAGAAAAGAAAAAAAAAGAATGTAACTCAACCCGTCAACGTCTGCAAGAGGTAACAGTTCAAAAGTTTTCTTTAAAATCCATTAAAGCTAAAAATGTTATTGATCCCAATATCGGTATTTGAGGTTTCAGTTTTTCAATCTCTGAGTGAGGTAAGGAAAAAGAAAAAGTTTCTTAAATTTGAGCAGTGTCTGGTCCTGTTGTTGCTGTTTAGATGCACCTTTCAGAAAATGACAGCAACTAATGCACTGACCTCTTAACCTGCAGAGCTCAGACAGAGTAATGCTGATGCCTGCAGACAGAGCGCTGGCTGGAACAGACACAGATACAGCCTAAAGAAAAAGGTTATTTTTTCCAGTCAGGCAACACAGCAGCACATAAAGAGGATCTTTTTCCTGTTTCCTGTCATCCTTGAGGTATTTTTGGTGAATGTGCAATCTCAAGGGATAAAATTAACTGGAAACCAGTATTTATTTTTTTATTAAACACTTAAAAAAAGAACATTTTCAGCTTCAAAATTTGGTTAAATTATGAAATGAATGGCATAAATCCTTGGTATGTTTTTGGTACCACCTCTTCTAGCGCTAAGCCTCGATGGGTGAGCTGTGAGACAGGGGCTGCCCTCTTTGTGACCTGTTACCACCACTGAAGGTCAGTGGACCACCAGTAGCAACTGCAATTGTTTCAGCACGCTCTCCCTGGGGCTGGGTTGATGAATGGGTTACCCTGGTTCAACTGACAGCTCATTCTGTATCTATATTCATCCACGAAGAACCGCAGTAGTACACATTTTTATGAATCAACACAACCATTCCTGAATATTTTTGAGCTCCCTTCCCATCATTTTGTGTTTAAAATCAGTCAGCCACACTGTTATTATATTTTCTAAATATTCCTTATCTTTTTAATTGAAGCACATCAAGTCCAATCTATTTTCACAACATTAATTATGAGACAGTCTGATAATAAAAGACGAATCAAAATGACTGGCAGTTTAAATGAACCAGTAAATGTCACGGCTTTTTCAGATGGGCAGGAAATTTCAGCAGATGGTCTTTTCATCTTCAGCAAGTGCATCCAACCCATGACATTTTGATTTTTGCCTTGTGGTGTCAGTCCACACCAAGTTCAGTCTGATTCTGACTTCAGGAGGCATGTTTCTCATCATCATTATGATCATCAAGATAATTACCAGTAATTTAATTTATTCTAGGCACTGATTTTCCCCCAAAATAAGTCTTTTTTTCCTTAAATATCAACACTTAACAACTAAATTCCTTTTGTTTTTAAATGGAGACAGCCCCTTGATTAATAAAATATAACTAAAGCTCAAGAGTTTCTAGCTGCTGATGAACCATCAAGAAACAACTTTAAAAAAAAAAAGGTCTTTTGAGTCCTAAAAAGACAGTTTTCTTTTTCCATTTTAACCACTAATAAAGAATAACTGAACAAAACAGCTTTAATAATGCTGATATTATTAAACAGTCCAATACTGTGGGTTTTTTTGGGGCAAAAGTAAAATGTCATGTAAACTAGTAGTCCTTTAAAGAACCTATTCAGGCCACAGACCATCTAATGTTTCAGCCACAAAAAACACGACTAAAACTGTTATTTGCTAAATATAATAACGTAAATCCACTATTTGAACAACTTTATAAGCAGCATCCTCGTAGCATTAGATGGCCAGTTGCTGAATACAAGAAATCTCTGGATCTTTTCAACCACAAAAAAAACCTTTTCAAATACGTTTTTTTTCCTACCTTGCTAGCTTGGTGGTTTTAATTTAGTGGTTGGTGCAACCGTTTTAAAAAAGTGGCAGATGGATTTTCAACTTGTGACTGAACGACTTGACATGCATGTGGTGGACAGAATACAGTAGTTTTTAAAAGCAAAACTTTCTTCAGAATCACATTAGAAATAAAACAGAAAAAAGTAGGTCAGTCGTGGTTTTTTTCTTCACAGCCTGGCACTAACTAACCGGTGTTGGGGACCACTTTATTTAGCCCTTTAAGTGCTAGTTTGATATTCTGTTTTGGTAATATGGCAGGTGTTTGTGGTTTTACATATACATTTAGGAATATTAAACTAATAAACTGATTAGTTAGGCTCGGAAGTTAATGAAGTTCAGCACAAGTTAAGAAAAATCAAGTAAAACAACAATGAGCTATTCCTCGCACAACTTCTGATTTAATTATTTATTAACTCCAAACTCAAGAGTTTGTTGTTGTGGTTTGTGCTTCATGCATCTGTTGCCGGGGTCCCTTTTTCACAGTTCATCATACATTTGTTATTATGACATTGAGCATATGACAGAAAACTATAGACAATTCATAAAAAAAAACTTGTTTCAAAATGACCATCACGGCAAATATTTGGCATCTTGGACATCTATTTTAACAAAAAAGTCCTACCTTCTCCTATTTGCATTAAAGCAATATAGGAACTTGACATACATTGCTCAAAAAAAGTAAAGGCAAACCAAAACAAATCAATGTTACTCCAAGTCAGCGACACTTCTGTGTAGTCAAACTGTCCAGTTAGGAAGCAGCACTGACTGACCATCAATTTCACATGTTTTTGTACAAGTGGAATAGACAACAAGTGGAAAGAATAGAGGATCAACAAGACACCTCCAATAAAAGAGTGCTTCTGCAAGTGGTGACCACAGACAACTTCTCCATCTTTTTGTTCTCTGGCTGATGTTAAGGTGACTTTTGTCACTCCAGCGGTCTCACGAGACGCCGTCTACAACCCACACAAAGGGCCAAGGTAGTGCAACTCATCCAGGACGGCACATCAATGCGAGAGCTGTGGTAAGAAGGTTTGCTGTGTCTTTCAGTGTATTGTCCAGAGCATGGAAGCGCTACCAGGAGACAGACCAGTACATCAGGAGATGTGGAGGAGGCCATTGGAGGACAACAACCCTGCAGCAGGACCACTACCTCCTCCTTTGTGCAAGGAGGAGGAGCACTGCCAGAGCCCTGCTAAATGACCTCCAGCAGGCCACAAATGTGCACGTACCTGCTCAAACTGTTAGAAACAGACTCCATGAGGGTGGTATGAGGGCTCGTCGTCCACAGGTAGGAGTTTTGCTTACAGCCTAACACCGTGTAAGACGTTTGGCATTTGCTAGAGAACACCAAGGTTGGCATATTCACCACTGGTGCCCTGTGCTCTTTACAGATGAAAGCAGGTTCACACCGAGCACATGTGACTCAGAACATTTGTGAAACCGTATGCTGGTGCGATTGGCCCTGGTTCCTCCTAATGCAAGACAATGCTAGACCTCATGTGGCCGGAGTGTGTCAGCAGTTTCTGCTAGACAAAGGTATTGATGTAATGGACTGGTCCGCCTGTTTCCCAGACCTGGAACCAGTTGAGCACATCTGGGCCATCATGACTTGGTCCATCCACCAACACCAGGTTGCACCACAAACTGTCCAGGAGTTGGCGGACGGTTTGGTCCAGGTGTGGGAGGAGATCACCCAGGAGATCAGCCGCCTCATCTGAAGCATGCCTAGGAGCTGCAGAGAAATCATACGGGCACGTGGAGGCCACACCCTCTACTGAACTCCATTTTGACTTGTTTCAAAGACACTATATCAAAGCTGGATCAGCCTGTAGTGTGTTTTTCCACTTTAATTTTGAGTATGACTCCACATCCAGACCTTCATAGGCTAATACATTAAATTTCCATTCATGATTTTGTGTGGTTGTGTTTTCAGCACATGCAACTATATAATTAATAAATCCTTTACTGTAAAAATAATATTTCATGTTTTACATGTATAGGATGTTTTTTTGTAGTGGTCCTTTTATTCTAACTTTTAATGGCTTCAATGGCTTTTCAGTACTTTTTTTTTTTGCTTCAGAACCAGGCAGAATGCTTTACAGTCAAGGAAAAGCACATCACACGTTTCAATGGCTGAGTTTGATGGAGGTCAAGTCCAAAAGTCCAACGCAGGATAGAGTTTTTAACCGTCTGCACACCCTACCAACTCCTGTTTGTGAAGCAGGTGTGACTCGCAATTTGTGAGCTTTAAAAATGTCCATGCTGTGTCAGATGCACACAGCGTTTGACAAGCCAACAAACGCTTCATCAGAGGCATCCTGATTCCTTCAGTCTGCTGTCACAGGAGGAGCAGGTAGGCTTCAGAGCATCATGAAAAAATGAGCCTGCATCTTCTGCTCAGAACCATCTGTGAGTTTCTGCTCTGCTTGCCATGGGACAACACATCACAGCTGCTTCAGCCAGAACTTCATGCCTTCCTGATCTCACTGAAGTGAACGCCATCGAGACTATTGAGGAAGCAAAGTGGAAAGATGTGTGCAATATGTGGGCGCATGAAGCTGTGAGATGCCCATGGTTTGGCAGAAAGGGAAGACAGGAAAAGAAATGAAGAGAGACAGAAGGAAGGAGACGACCCGAGAGGAAGCAGGTGCAGGTAAGAGGAAACAAATGGAACGTGGCTGAGAGGAAAGTAAAAACGGCTGACAGACTATCTAGTTTCCTCGTTCGCTGTCAGGGATTGGAAGTACTTTGTCCTGATGGTTTGAGAGCCGCTTCGTTTCTGGCTGATGGGACTGGGATGTAAAAAAAGAAAAGCAGATGGAGGATTTAAGTTGGCCTAATTGTCTGCGCCCGCCAAACACACCCCCAACTGCTGAATGAGGCTTTTTTTTTATGCCCTCCTGCTCCTCCTGCAAACCCGCTCTCCCCAGAGCCGCCTGGACATGACTGATGCGCCTAAACCTGACCTTTACCTTTCCTTATTCAGCCGTGACGGATGTACAGACTCCACTGTGGCACTACCGATTCCTAACAATATTACTATATTCCAAGCAATATCCCAACGGACACCAAGACACACTTTCAATATTAATCTTATTGCATTAATATTTATGTCTCTATCCTACAATAAGTCTTTTAGAATTGAATTTAGATACAAGGTTGTTGTCTGGAGTATCTTTTGAGGTTTTCCTCCCATAATCATCCCTCTTCTTTACTTCCTTTGGATTTAGCAGCTGCCTGAAAAGCTGCCTGAGACATTCAGAGTGACAGCAGGTCCCCTTTGACATAACTGCCAGACCACATCAGCATATCAACTCACTCTTGCTTAAGCTGCATGGTACTTTTTTTTGTTCTTTGTCTCAAAATGTGTTTCAAACCCAATCAGCAATGATTTTGATCTGGAATAACCCCAAAAAAACAAAAAAAAAAACATCAGTAAGCATATGGTGCTCCAGTTTTTGCAGCAAATGCCCCTCTTTTATAGTATAATGATTTGCCTTGAGGTTAAAAGTTGTAACTGTCATCCTGTGAAATTGCTGAAAGCATCAGATTTAAAAGCTGATTAGTAGAACAGAAACAAAGGGGGACTGCATGGTGTTTTGCCTCGTGGACATAAAGGTTTCAGAGCTAAAGTAGCCTTAAGGAAGGATTTGGAGTCATTCTTTAATCAGCCTGAGATAAAGGGAGCTCATGCTGTGTTGTTTAGAGTCTGAAAGTTTCCCAAAGAACAAACTGTAATGGACAGGGCTAAATGGAGCACGGCTCGTGGGCTCATAGACTGACTGCACAATGCACCATTTCACTGATGGCCAAACCATAAGAAAGCACTCGGGTGTGAATGATGACAGACGAGGAGAGGAGACATAAGGAGGAGTGATAGAGCTGAAAGCGTCCCTCTGCGACCCCTTGTAGCCCTGGAGTCCTCTTCCTGCTGCCTTTTCCAATGAGACAGCACTTTGACAAAACCTCAAGAAAAATAGACCCTGACTGACCTACATACAACAACCGTTAAATGCAGTAAGCGCCGCCGTTCTCCAGAATACAGGGGTTCAGCCTTTACAGTTCACAACCAACTGCAGGACAGAACTGAAAATCCATTGGTTTAAATGGTTGGCGGCCTGCATGGTGGTTAGCAGTCTTACTTCACAGCGAGTACGGCCCCGGTTCGAATCCTAGCTGCATCCTTTCTGCACTCATGAGTTCTTAGGACTACCTCACAGTCTAAAAGCATCTTAACAGATTAATTGGGGATGATGTCTCTTAGGTGTGAGTGCATTTGGATTTCTCTGGCCCTCTAATGGACTGGCAAACTGTCCAGGGTGAACGCTGACAGTAAGGCTCCAGCATCCATGTGGCTCAACAATCGTGCAGAAAACAGTTGACACAGGGCCACCAAGAGCTCTGGGTCGCCACCACCCAGAGCTCCAAGAACAACCAAACTTCAGTTAAGAGTTTTTTGTGAATAGAGTACAAGGACTGGTGCCATTTGGTTTGTGGAAAAGCCTTTGTCATGACTGTCCTCACAGGTGGATACAAGCTGTCTGTGGGCAAAAAAAAAAAAAAGGACAAAACTGTACGGAGCACGCAAAAAGTTATCAAGGTCGTAGTAATTCGTTGATTACGAATACTTCACAATACACTTACCACACACACACGACAACACTACGTTCATTTTCATGACGTCCATTGAGGTGGGTGTACGAGCCTCAAGATAACACACCTGCGCTCATCTTAAGCTGCAGCCGGACTTGAACCCACGACAAAGACACTCCCACAACTCTTTCAGGCTGTGCTCTCTTACAGCAATGAAGACTTGACCTCCAGGTTGACTGCTGCTTCCAGCCACCTGACAGGATCTGTGGGGCCTTCAAACAACAGCTGGACCTGCCCGACTCGAAATGTTTGTCTCCAAATGTGAAGGCGAGATCCCATGCTGATGTACAAACATTTGTTATTAACGTCAGATACAATGAAAAACAGCAAAAATTTATTCTGATAAGAGATTGGTACTTTCTGATGGAAGCAACAACTGCCTGCAGAAGAACCTTATTATATGGCTCAGTTAACCCTTTAAACCGGATGTCTCCAGCAATGCCAAAATAACTACCGTAAGCTTGAGTGTTAAAGGATTAAACACACAGATGTGGTATTGATTATGCACTTCTTCCTACAAATTTCAGTAGAATTTAGTTTACATTGATGGTTTTATGGTAATTAAAAATGTCATTTACAGTAATTGAGTCAAAGGTTAGCATTTATACCAGTAAGTGTTTAACATTGTGCTTTAAAAACAATAATAAACACATTTGACAATAAAATATTGGTTAAAATCGAACACGACACTAAATTGAAATCTGCAATACAGTGTGATTGGATGAGTAAAAAAAAAAAAAAAAGTAAAATCTTGACTTTAAAAAATTACATTATGGTGCAGTTTGGCAAGTGAACAGATTTTAGACAATATAGTTAAAAATGCTACTTCAACAATTCGCGCACAAAACGTTTTTAATATTTTGGTTAAGGCATGAAAAACTACAGGCTATAGCGACACGTTTCTTTGGAAATGACCTCGTTGTTACATCTAGGCAATAAATCAGGCCAAAAGGCCAAAGGGTGGGTGGCTGTCCACTGGCACCCTTGCACTTAGCTCCGAGCTACAAACAGACCTATTAGCCGAGACGATAATGCTCACATCACAGTACTGTTAGGAGAGCTGGAGGCTCGTTGTAAGCTTCTGGTCATTTGTGCTATTCTTAGCAGTTCAGTAGAGGGCTCCTGCACAGCAACTTAACTGGTTGGAGCTCAGGACTGTCTGAGCTGACATTTACCATTATCACAGAGACGATCAGCAGCCACAAATCATCTTTGACAACCCGACAATAAGCTGCTAATCCCTGTATGTTGGCAGCATCAAAGAAATGTTTCAGACGATGTCTCCCTTGATGTGGGCTAAAGCCTCCGTTTCATCTGATGCCCTCTCCTTGACGACATGATGCATACATAAAGTGAGATGAAGCAGATCTGTCAATCTGTGGCGTCCCGTGAGGATTCATATCTCAGTGAACAAAACGCCACGTCTCCTCCCTGACAGACAGGCGGCAAATGCAGATTTCTGGTGTTAACTGCAGCGCATGTCTGAACAGAGCAGCAACATGCACTGGAATGATCAATAGCAGCTCTCCCGCTGAGATGAGACATTTGTTGGGTAATTGGGATTATCAGCACAAAAGGAGACTGGTAGAGTTTAATCCATACAGAGTGAATGTAACATTTTTTTTGATCATCTGATGCATTTTATCGATGATCCTGTTAACAGTCAGATGCTAAAATCTGCATTGTGTTCGAGCTACAGAAAAATTAAGCATCAAGTCAGATTTGAAAGCTTTTATAACCCAAGAGGAAAGTAATCTGATTTTATCTTACAGCGATGCTTCGTGGAAAATCCATAAATGTGTGTACAGCAGCTCTGCAGAGCATATAGACGATTGAACTGATCTTGTGTAAATGGGCAGAAGCATTGTGTAAACATGAACAAAGAAAAAGCTGCTACAATTACATAACTGTATACTCTACACTTGCTACCTCTGTGTGTTTGACAAGAACCAAGAATAATCCAAGACGGTGGCCTCCAACCTACATTTCTTCCCTTTTTATTTTTTAAATCTAATTTTGAAGGAAGTTTTATTTTGGAAAACTACTGGATTCTTTCCACCATATCTGACAAGTTATCGAAAGTGAACAAAAAACAAAGTTTCAGAACAAGAGCTTTTGAGTTCAAAATAAAAGAAATCTGTATTTAACTGACAAAAACCAGGAGTCTTTGCTCCTGATTTAGTTTGACAGTTAAAATTAAACATTTGTTAAAAGCAACAAACAAACAATAAAACATAAAATAAAAAATATTCAAATAAGCTATAAATAATCCAGTGTAAACTCATAAAACATGATAAAAAGAATAAAAGCTGACTAAAAGCTCATTTAAATAGATGGGTCTTGAGCCTTTTTTATGATAATAATGCAGAACATTCAGCAACCGACTGTTTAAAGTTACAAGGATGCTGTTGCTCAAAATGTTGGATTCACGTTTATCATTGTGTTCAGAAAATAACTGTCTTAACAACTTTTTTTTTCTATTTGTATTTGTCGCACCGTGAAAGTCGGATGAGGTGGAAGTTGGGGTCTGATTTGTTAGCTTCCACTTTGACACTTAAGTGTTAAAACAGCTGCAGATGTTCTACAGAGGATGAAGATAAACTAACTTGAAAAGTTAAGGAAAACAGAAAGCTAAGATTAGTCTAGATTAATTTTTTGTGGCTTAATTACATAATCCATTCTGGAAAAGTTTATCTTTGAAGATCACTGAAATGTTACTTGAAAGGTAATTACAATATATTGATGAACTACTGATTTTCTTTACTTGATCTGAAATATGTACCAACGGTTACTAGATCAATGTAATTAGTGTTCTAATGATAATCAATGTTTATTACATATTGATTACCTAAAGTGTGAATCAGTAATGTTTTTTATCCTGATTATGAAAACGATGCAAGACTATGAAATGATGTAACTATGTAGGGGTGGGATTATTTAAATTCGCTTCTTCCCACTCCTTTTCAAGCAATTAATCAAGCTCTATTAGACTTCAGTTATTAAACACTATACTTAACAAATGTTACAAATCTTACTTAAGTGCGTTGTTTTTATTTGTTCGTTTTTCATTGGTTTCTATTTTCCTTTTCTTTCTTTCCTCTCCATCAATGCATTTCATTGTCTTAATAATGAGTTTGATAATTTTGTGTGATCATTTTCGTGTATATGCAGGAATATAATTTTTTAATAACCAGGGTTTGATAACCAGGGTCACCAAACCCCCACAAGGATAGAATAATAATATCCACTTTCTATGTTAAAAACATGAAGAGTTGCTTGCAGAAAACTCAGGGGCAGCCTGCCTGTAGTAGTCCCAACAGGAAGGGCAGAAGTCCACAGATGTCAGTCACCCCAAATGACACTTCCAGAAGAAAACTCCCATCAGGGACAAAATGTCCCCGACCTCAGCAGCTCAGGGAAAACATCTATGCCGCCCGACAGCGGCTCTGAACAGGAGTGGCCACGGGCGGAGGAAAACAACAGTTCTCCAGTCGGCTGGGCTAAATGAGGCCAAAGCAACAACGGAGTGCACAAAAGTAAGGACTAGGGGTGGGGGGGTGGGGGGGTCATGAAAAAACCCCTCAGAGAGCAAAGAGGATGTCAGAGAAGCACAATGTGAGAGAGGCACTGAGCGGAGCAGGCCAAAAGAACCAAGACTTGGCTGTGCAACATGTTCCGTCCCACAAAACGGTTGGACCAACTCTGTGGCACCAACTTTGTGGAACGTCACACAAAAAACTACATTTTTTTTCGTTTGTTTTCAAGTTCTAAACCGACCAATCTGATGCCACAATAAGAGTAGGTGGAGCCTGCTGGCCCTCACGTCCAACGTTCAAATCAAGCGGAATGGGTGTGGCCTTCCAACCTGCGATTCAGCCTTTTTTCCCCCGCTCATGGCAGAAGAACTGGATCAGACATATTCATCTCAGATGATTTACATATTCAGCTGCTAGTACAAAGTTTGTACAGAGTTCTTGTAGGAAAAACAAAAAGTGAGGAAGTTTAAGGAGCAGGGTTAGGACCACAGAGATAATACACAGAGTTAAACTGGAGGAAAACCTTTAGCTGGGATGAACCCCGACAGCATTAAGACACTGAAATTGTCTCAAAAATGATGATCCAACTCCATCTAAAAGGGTCAGCAACCTGAAAGATGAAGCCAGGAGTCATTACATCAACAAAATCAATGGGACTTGGTGACCCATATCAACTGTGGAAATCAATTTTTACTGAGCTGCTAAAATCTGAAATCCTACCCCATGTTTAGAGCAGTGACATAAATCTGTATCTGACATTCTGACAGTAAAGAAAGTGAAGGCTTACCAATTTCCCTTCAGGGGTCACCACAGCAAATCAGCTTTCGTTGATTTGTACTTTTGGTTTGGCAGAGATTTTTACACTGGATGCCCTTCCTGACACAACCCTGTATTTTTATCCGGGCTGGGGACCGGTACCAGGAGACCCAGACTTGGGCCCTCTCGTGGCCGCATAGATAAGCAGTCGTGCGTGAAGGGTCTTGCCTATTGGATCACTCACCGGATGAAGCGCATTGCGCCCAAAACTACAGTACATGCAGCCAACTGAGCCATCCAGCTGAAAAACTACAGCTTATTAAAAAGTTTGAATCTGTCTTAAACTCTGAGGATAGAGAACATGGGAGGATCTCAACTCCTGCAGTCCAGAAGAAAATTTGTGAAATACAAAGTTTTCTTACTAAAAAGGGCAAAGTTACCCAATTCCATGACCTTTAGTCAAGTCTAAAAAAATCCTTTGCGAAAGTTTTAACATAGTTAAATGTGAGGTCATTTAACTTGTACTGGAAACAGGAAAAAAATGGGGCAATACCAAACAAAATCATCCAATGACCTGACCCATTTACAGCTGGATGTACAAAGAGATTCCCACTTTATGCTGTTTTCATTCTGTACATTTCTCCAAAACACGATCAGTTGAGGACAGGGCGTATCCTGTTAAACCACAGTCTAATCCTGTCTTGAAGTGGAATCATGGCATTTAAACTTAAAGTTTTCTTTGACTTTAATGATACATTCACACCAGCCTCAGCTTTTTTTCTTTTCGGCTTTAAACAGGACAAATATTTTAAAAATGCTTTTTTAGACTTTTTGTAATAATTAGCCGGCACATCTATTTAAGAAATTGGGAAACTGTCAAGTTTCGCCAGATATAACCATTCTAAGTTCAAAGCAGCTGATAAACTTGGAAACTAATAACATTTTAGGTTGTGCATGTGTACATTGTATTTTGTTTTTTTTTTTCTTTATTTTGTAATTTTTGTATCTACGGTATGCACAAAATGTATTGTGTGAGTTACAAGTAATCCGTGATTTCAAAGTTTTGAACAAACATCTTAATTTTAGCATCATAAGGTGCACCTGAAGACCTTTTCTTTTCTAAAAACAACAGTTCCCCTTCTAATCTGGAGCGTCTTTCATACGGATTCATACTGGTAGCTCATAATGATTTCAAAGTGATTTGGAGCGGTACACGACGCGCGGCCAAAATGTCAGCTTTTGTAAGAGTTGCAAACACGTGGTGGTGTTGGACTCTGGTTTCTTTTGCGTATTACTAACAAGGTTGGGAGCTAGCATCAGTCTGTTTTTTTTACATGTTGTTACAGGTATTGTGAATAAGCTAACACGGCTAACATTTCTCACATGGCTAACAGTTCTAATGTGGCGTGTTCCAGAAGTTCTAGCGTTCCTGTGAACCCAGTTTATAAAGTCTTACTAATTGACGTACTTATCTCTGACTCGTCTCGTTTAATGCTCATTTACGTCGGTGCGTCTTATGACAAAAGTTTGAAAATAGACCGTTCATTGTGCTTTATGATCTGGTGTGCACAGCAGAGTGGAAAATACAATACCTTCTAAAAATCACAAGTTCACAAAAAAACAAAAGCTTCAAAGCCTCACTAGGATCCTGAGCCTCAGTCACCGTCCAGCGACACGCTAAGCAGTGTTTCCTCAGAGAAGCTTGGATTTTAGGTCAACACAAAAAGCCACTTATTGATGGAGGTCTTTTCAAAGAATGCATGCATGCAGCAGCTGACAGGCTGCATGAGGGAAAACAAAAGCAAGAGCTCTGATCAATTAAACCATGTCTGCGTCATCCGCCACTGAGGAGACGATTGACCAAGAGCGTTCGGATCCAATCAGAGGAACCCATTTATCAGGGTATGGACGAGTCCACAGACATGCCACAGAGCTCAGCAGTTATGTGTCAAGACACAGACAAGAAAACATTGTTCTTCTGATCTTACCTCAATGTAAGAGGAGAAGACTTCCATAGATGGAGCTTGTGCTATGATGGGAGAGAGAAACGATTGAAGAGCCATGTTCACACCGCCCTAAGCGACCACTTCCAATGAAAAGTCTGTAAACACGTGTACATGCTCATTTTGGGCTACATATGCAAACATTCACATACACATGTAAATAATTCAACTATAATTACTCTTAATCATAAATAGACATATTGGATCTTATACATACACGATTAAATAATAGGTTTGTCAAGGGCAGGGCAGCTTCTCCAACCTGAACATCGCAATTCATGAGCTGAGCAAACACAGCCAGTCTCACCTGGACTCAATCATTTAAACGAGCTCTAAAGGTTCTTCCAGGATTAAAGCCTACGACCTTCCAGCTCAGAAACTAAGGCCCCAACGTCATAAAAATAAAAAGTTTGGTTCTAACAACTGTCAGAAGCTTCGTTATGGAAAAGTGTTGATTTGAGGTAAAAAAGTATTTGTGCAGAAAAAAGCTGACAGTGGTCAGTCCAGCCAAACTTTAAACAATAAAAGACAAAATCTATGAATGTGAGACAATGAAGAGTTTAAAAAAAAAGGACTCCAAGATTACGTTGAATTAAATTCTAATATCTGAAAAGAGTTCAGTTTCTGCTTACAACACTTTTGACACACATTGAAGGCAAAAGTATTTAAAAAACTGTTTGGAATCACCATTGACAGAAAATTTTAATTCTCAAATATCAAATAAATAAAGCATCAAAATTAATGGCTTTGTTATACAAATTCCCATATTTCAGAAAAGTATGACCAAATTAAATATTAAAAAATAATTTCCAAACCTGAGTTGGTTTAGGAAGGAATAAAAGACACTAATATATATATAAATTATTCTATCTTTGACTTTTTTTTATCTTTATCTGTTCTGCTCTCTACTTTATGTTTATTTTTTGCTATTTGGAATAGTTAACCTATAAATAGTTGGTAACACTCCATTAAAAACAAAATACTTATTTATTACCTTCCTTTAGAAATAATTTATTTATTTGGAAAACCAAAATAACCCAGAGCTGTTTGATGGCTGGAGCTGAAGTTCCAGGATCCAGGGTGGGTCTCAGTGGGAGAGCCCCCTGGTTTCATCTTCACAGACTGCACTGGGCTTCAGACCAGAAGGGGTCACTCTGTTCCCATCACTGTTTTGTTGCTGCTGCCTTTGTGTCACCTGAAATAACAACCACGCTGCCATCAGTGAGTAAGCTTGAATTTATACTCCCGTCCTATGAGAACAAATAGGATTCTGGTTTCACAAAACCTGTGATTATCCTTCCGGATTGCTGTTTTTTCAAAAGGTTTCTCCTTGTGGAGTAAGTCTTAAACATCTGCGCCGCTCCTGAGCTGACATACTGTGTAGTGGGATACTGACACATGTCAAAACTAGAACATTGTGTGTTTTTCTTTTGTAATATTTTCCATATCTTCCTCTGATCTCAGCCTCACATGTGCGTTGTCTCTGAAGCACAAAAGCTCCTGATATTCCAATCATGTCTCCTGCGATTGCTCTGCACTTGGCTGCACCTGCTCCTGCGTCCTCCATCCTACCTGGGGGGAAGGTGAGTGCGGAGGCTCAGGCAAGGAGGAGGGCTCTGATTTGTATTAATTTGTGGCCGATCTCGAGGGGGAGAGGAGGCGGCAAGCGTGAGAGACGGGAAGACACACACACACACACACACACACACACACACACACACACACACACA